>PVQA01000747.1:0-12477 GCA_002980515.1 Fusarium burgessii | reverse complement strand
TACGGGCACGAATCGTAACAACAACGCTCGCTTAACTGTAACGCTCGCTTATTAACCACATTACCAGTTAAAAGCTTTAATAGTTAAGAGAGGAAAGGAAAACCTAAAATAAATTAAGTTAAGGTTAAATTTATAAGAGTAATTATACAATAATGCTAAATATAATAGACAGTGGTAAGACCTCTATATGTGAAATAAATTCTATTAGCAGAACTTGCTAAGCCGAAAATCGGGATGCAGAGTAGTGTGTGAGCTTTCTAATGATTTTGTAGTTATAGCAGATAGTAGCAGCGATTACTGACATTAGAAGCAAGGCTGATATTCTTGGTGCGGTAATTCTATAATATAGTAGACGCTTGAAAATAAAAACCCCACATTGGGACTATTTCATAAAGTGCAGTAAAATGGTGATGATTATGTCGGGCGGTCGGCCTTTCTTAGTCGGCTATCGGGATCCGCTATTTTCACATGCCCCGGATAACGGATGGCTAAGAGGAAAAAGAGATGACATGCTGCAGGCCAGGCGCAGAAAGTTTAAATCCGAGCGACCCCATCGGCTCCCTAATTGCAGCATCATCACAAATACCCGGTGACTCGTCTCGGCTCTAGCATATCATGGCTGAGATATTCGGCGTCGTTGCCAGCGCGCTGAGCGTTTAAGGCACTCTATAAGCAAAAGTCCTTCATGCGGTTGATTGAGGAAATTTAGGAACTTCTTGACGGCTTGGAGGCCATATTTCCACAATAGGAAGCCTACAAGCGGATGGTGGAGATCGAAATTGGAACAACTATCTAATGCATGTAAACCCAGCTGACTTTGCACCCAAATGGCAGGTGTCTAACAATTATTTACGCCGCAATATTTCTATTTTAGTTTGTCTTTTCCAAAATGGCAGTTCGTACTTATAAAGACCAATGTAACCAGGTTAGCTTAAAGCTTCTTTACCCCGCAACCTTACGGTAGCATTTAAGAGTGGGTCAGAAGGTATCGTGGCACCAATAAAATCACTAGTCTATGCTAGATCATCTAAGATACAATTTCAAAGTTCCAGACTTCTAACGTTGTATTTGCAATAATAAAATTACCCCTAACCCCGCTCCGCCCAAATAAAAGATATGCATAAACCACTATGTACTTGTGCGAACTCCTTGCCACGAGCTCTGCCAGGAAAAAGGTTTGAAGATGGCAAAATTGCAGATGTAACTGCGGAGACGTCCTTGCACGATGAGATTGTCATGACTGAAGAACGGCTCTCGCAGTTGCTGCTTGCCCACCATGGTCCGGGTGCTGGGGGTGCTGCCGAGCACTCTTCGGTACAGCTTCAGCATCTACAGCGGACAGTCGGGCATACCGCTGCGCTTCAGCGTGGCGTTGGAATCCTGGTAGCTGTTGTAGATGCGTTCTCGGAACTTCTGCGAGACAGGACTAGGTTCCAGGAACTTCTGCAAAGTAGGGCTGGAGTCGTCGTCGTTTATAACAGGTCCTGCGACTCTTACCAGCTCCACTTCGGGTCCGACAGGGGCCTCTAGCTGCCTCTTCTCGTTGGCAACGCATGTGCATCACCTACTGTAGCCGCAGGGAGGCACTCGAATGCCGATCGGAGCCAGGACAACCCGACAGAGTTGGCTCGCAGGACCTGCCTCCGACACTAAGATCGTCCTCACCCTTCACCATCAATGAATGAATGCGGAACGAATCGCTAATGGCGTAATAGGATATTCACACCAGTTATGGAACGTCTACGTTAGGCGCAGTGCTTTATAGCCTATGCGTGGCCTGTCAGGAGTTTGCGTATTGGCTGTGTGCTAGCAGATACGGTGTGCATTTGCCATCATTTACAACTGTCTGTGCGCTGGGCTCTATTTAAGCTTTTAATCTGGAGGGTTTATGGCCGATCACTAGCTGGGATCCTTTTAGCCTGGAAGAAGGGAGGAGTAGAGCCAAAGCCATTAAAAAGGCTGATTTGGGCTAGTTCGTTGGGGCAATATCTCTTAAAGGAGGTCATTGAGGGGCTAGACAACCTCCGAAGCCAAGTATAGCAGCT
The DNA here is from genome assembly GCA_002980515.1 of Fusarium burgessii. Taxonomy (NCBI): domain Eukaryota; kingdom Fungi; phylum Ascomycota; class Sordariomycetes; order Hypocreales; family Nectriaceae; genus Fusarium; species Fusarium burgessii. Next base: position 10,432 of record PVQA01000747.1, on the reverse strand, counting down.
ACGATTTCACTAGATCCTAGCACATATCAATTTTCCTGGCAATAAGGCCGCAGATTAAGCAGCAAAGAAAGTAGCCGGATACGACTCTATTACAGTAAGACCAAGGGTTATTCGGATAGAAGCTTCATCCGCTGACAGGCAACACGCCCAATTGCTGAACAAATGCCTATCTTGCTCCGGTCCCTCACCATATTTATTGGGCATGTAGACATCAACTTTTGTCTATAAATACCGCTCAGATTGACTCCCTTCTTCCCAGCTTACAGCAAACTCAACCTACATAACACCTTATACAACAGCAAAGCATTCTCCCCACTTGTATGTCCTTGTCACGCACGTCGCCAGTTTATACTTACTGTCCTTCTAGATCCATTACAATGGTTAAACCAACTTTCCTTGTCTACGCTCTAGCCACTGTAGCTGGTGTCCAGGCGTGCAAGAAAACCTGCACCAGTACTGGCGAAGTGAACGGACGCTGCAACTATAAATGCACCGACGCATGCCCCGATCTGGGACCGACCAAGGCCCGCAATAAGTTTCTTTCCGCCCTCCTGGAAGATTATGATTGCCGGAAAATGGGAGCTGCCGGTCTATCCTGCAAGAAGACCGCCGCTTTTGGTAGCTGCGGCTCCCACTACTGGAAATGCGGAGATGATTGTTAGGCTGGCTGTACCGTACTTCTCCGCGCCGTCCATATCATCATCAGGGTTTTTGCGGCACCCGGCGGGGAACGAGATACTTGAGCTAGAGATTTGGCCCGTTCATTAAAGGGAACCTGTTTCCTTTTTTGTGTTGCCAGTTATCAGTTACAGAATGGTGGGATATACGAGATAGATGGGAGTTATACTATGCCAAAAGATGCCGATGCTAGCTACTTATTTCCAACCCGTTATATCAATTATATCAATTATATTAAAATGGAATGAGCTTACCTAGGAAGTGTCTGGCTTTTTGTTGTCCACATTTCAAAATAGTATATATATAATGGATAATGGCTGCTTCTGGCAAATTATAAGTCTAACGCATCCTTGGTCCCAGTTCCAGGAGGATCCATGTCCTCGACACAACTGCAGCGTCTAATAATAGGCAGCCGCTGGTGTTCTAAAATACTTCGTGTCATGCTGCGGAACCGTAAGGCGTAGTTGTCCTTGATGAGCGACCTGACGACTTTGCGCACCAGTGAGGCGACTTGGTAGGGTGTCGGGTGGTATCCTGACTTTCTTCATGACGGTCTTCAAGAAGACTCCATTCTTCACACCTGCAATGGCATTTTCTAGGTCTTCTGCACAACGTACCGCCATTGTAGAAGTAAAAGAAGAGAATGAAGAAGAACTCGATTTATAGTGGATTTAAATACTGACGTGGACACGTCGTCGGGCTCTCATGAACAAATTTGTGGTGGTGACTGACTTAACTTTTGGATCAGGGGCTGCGTCCTTGGCGTCCTTCGCAGTCTCTCACCGGAAATCTCCCTTCCTTCGCCTTGATGGTTTTTTTGTTATTCTCGGCGGAAGATATTGATAGCTCGCTGAATTAATTAGCGAGCTTGCGAATCCACAAATGACCGGGCCTGACTTCGTAGGCGCCTTAATATTCATTGGCGATCAATAGCCGGCGTTGAAAGCGATCGCGCCGTCGAATGCGCAGTCAGTTGTCTTCTCCGGCAGACCGCAGCGGCAGTGGTGCCAGCCTGCGAGGTATAAAAGACAGACAACGCAATAATCGCGGAAATGCAGAAAAACGATAATTATGACGATTTGGCTGGTTTTTCCTAATCGGCAGAACCTTCGTGCGTTAAGGGCTAGCCTCACGGTAGCATTATGAGGTTGACAAATATGTTGCTACTCTGGAGGACTCGCCCACAGACTGAGCGGCTATGATCTTGCACCCTTGCCTTGAGAAGCAATGAATTAAGAAGCAATTTCCTGAAGGGCATATTCAGCATGTAATTCAGGGCTTCAAGAAGTTTTTTGATCAAGATTACAGCAAGCAGGGCCTTCTGGTCACCCCACAGACTAGTCAGACTCGGTCAAATTACCTCATCGACGAAGGCTTCTACGATAGCCTCATAATACATATAAACATTCTTTATAATTCCATTTAATTATACACAAGTCAAGCAAATCTCTCCCCTAGATTGAAGTCGATCTTTGGGGTTTGGGATAGTTCGCCCGGCTCTTGACTATTCCAACACAGTGCCAAGGGCCTTGGAGGACCATTCCTCGCCATACACACAGGCTACCACCAGCATTTCGTGCTTCTGTTTTTCAGATTCCTAGATCTCAATCGGACCCAGACACCAAGTCCTCTAGCCGCGATATCAGCTGCAACTATTCGGTACGGAAACCTCCAAACCTATTGCATCCGCTCCTCCTACTCAACTCACTTGGGGACTGTGACTCCTTGTCCTCAAGGGCCTTAGCAATGAATCTTCCACTCAAGGTCCATTTGGCGGCAGCAGCACGCCAATCTCAGTAGACAAGGCAGCTTTTAAGTCTCCCGCTTAGTCCCCTGGGGCCTGCTACCCGAAGATGGAGACATGTACGACACAACAGCTGTAATAAGCACGGCTGCACCTCCGATTGGAAGCCTTTGCCTGGGGTTAGTAGAATGCCAACGTTGAGGAGCTTTGCATATGTACCAGTTTCGCTTCAAAAACTCAGAGCCGCTACGATTGGGTGGCGGGACTTGTTGACCTCCAGGACCGCCGATATCTCCATCGCTGCTGACGGAGGATTGCTGCCGGACCTGCGGTCGGCGGAGTGGGGCGATTCCGGTGGCGGAACGGAAGGCCGGGCGGGTGCCAGAGCGGAGGAGGACGACAGAAGTTCGGGCGATGGGCATGATGGAATCACTTTCTCAATTGATGTCTCAAGGCTGTCGAGAGTGACAAGACAATTAGAATCAGCTGAGGAATCTCTACTTTATTTGAGGGGGAAACTGTCACTGGAGCTTTGGCAGGTGACCTCAGATGCTTTGTGGTATGAGCTAGAAATGACGTCTGGGGCTGTCACTGGTGAGGTGGGATTGCCACTCTCCCACCATAATATGAATGCATCGTGAGTGGCTTGTCCATGGGATGAGGGGTACACAGGAACCTAAGGCTTCAAAACCAACTGACCACGAGGTAGAGTACCTTGCTGGTCCAGCTCCAGACCTGAAAGATCGGACTAGGGGAGTATCCTCTTCGACAGAAGGCTCCTCAGGTAACAGACCCGGACTACAGTTGCGGCGAGGCATGTCACACTGTCACTCACATCCTGCTAGGGCGTTGGAGGCACCGAAAGCTACTGCAGCAGGAACTAGAACAACATCCAGTGCGCAGCATCCTCCGGATACTACCGACTGGCGCAAGATCCTAGGACCATCGAGGACCGGAGTACCTGAATAGGACACGCCGAGCATTGGGGATAATGGACATACAAGAAAGCAAATTACAGGCACCAGCTTCAGATGAGATCGCTGGTATCGAGAAAATATTGACTGCGAGGCGGTGGAGCCAATATGAGTGTGAGGCGGACCAAGGAAACGAGGTCGACTGTGAGAATGAGACAAGTCTCTGAGTTTGTAAGGTACCAGGTCAAATTCTCACCTAGCAAAGTACTAATCTCAGGCGGTAAACCCAGGGTCAATAGTCATACCGGACTCTATCAAAGGAGTTTAAACATAACAATTCGAGGATGATGCTGTTGAAGGATTCCCCCAGCCCACTCTGCATGGGTTAGAGGTGTGAAAATACCCTCCAATAGTCTTAGGTATCGTAACTATTTATTTTCACTCTGTGCCATTTTGGCTAATATAGATACTCTGACTCCCTATCCCGAATGACAGACTGATAGTTAATATTTCAGTCCGACTTGCTTCTTGGTACCTTGATCCTAATTGGCCTACTCTTCTATTCCTAATTGTCGTGTACCCCTGGTTGTTGCCTACCCCTATTCCCTTGTTAAGTGCTTGTCTATCTCCGGTTTATTCCTATATAATCCATACTATAGCAACTTATTTATCCCATTTCGATCGACGGTCTACATACGCATTATATATGCGTGTGAATGCATACTTTACCTTTCATATATTATCTACCCTCTTTACTGTAATATCAATCCAAGGTTTCTTTCCAACGATCTTTACGAACTTGTGTTATCGAAGGGCTAGTAGAGTATAGCCGTCTTCCACTATGGAACTTGAAGCTCTCTTTTACTACTATCCCTACTCCAGATTGTAGACCAGAAATGCGCCGCATTTCTACTTCTATACCAATCGGAATCTCCATTTTCTTACCCCGAATTTCCCATTTCCCCTCTAGACTGACTTACTCTACCCCTACTGCACAGCTACCTGAAGGAACTCTAGTATGTACTGGTCTGAGCGCAATACCCCTCACGATCATATGCGGCAGATCACTGAACTTAACTCGGCGCTTTTTTAAGCCGGAAACGTCTGAATATGTGGTGTAGGGCTGTATTCGATACTTGAGCAACACAGATGTCTTGACATTTTGCTACAAATCTCATAAGCTGCGTCGTCAAGAGAAGCTGAATTGACCTGCCAGTAGTTTTCCCTGCTACAATACCATTATTAACGATGACCATCCGTAGCAGGGCATAAATTACAGGACAATATCATACAAAGAGAAGGTATCTCGACCCCGTTTCGGACCTTGCCGCAATGGGCCTTAAATCCGCCTTAACTTTAGCGCTAGATAATAGTGATGACGAGAAACCAACCCTTACCGTGGCATCGGCCCTTATTGTGGCTGGGTCGTTGGCTAGCTGGATTGCCATGCTCAAAATACATAGTATAATCTTTTCCATTCAAATGGTTAAGTATTAAACTATCGAAAAGGAGCAGTTGGCCCCCCCACCTTGCCGCGTTACATAGGGAAAAGACAACTTCTTTTGAGATCCTATGGAGCTCGACATCATTCTTACAAACCGCCATTTATCTAGCATACGGCAAAAGGTATTATGTCTCTTAAATCCTTATATTTTTTGTAGACGTGAGATGCTCTTATATACTTAGCTGGGAAGAAGTATGTATTAAGGGTACCAAATACCTCGCTTGTGAAGCAAAATGCACCTACATACTTTTAAGTTTATCAGTAAAGAAGACCGCCGACAAATAACGGAGTAGACGCTGCGGCTGATAGTCCACCTGTAATTACGCGCGAAATTGTAAAGATGGCCTTAAAATAATCTGCCAGACATAGGGTGCAAGCGACAGCCTTTTAAGGTTCCCGCCACATTTCGGCAACATTAAATGCGCCACTTTATATAAATGACCCTCGCACGTATAATACGTATGTGATTTCTTGTATGGTACACATACCTTCGTCCAGTAGTAGGGCTGCAACGCGGAATACGTAAAATCGAGCAAGCTATGTAAGACGCCAGAACTTTATCCACATCAGCTGCTTGTTTGACCCGTCAAACTGCTAACCGATTCCAGGGTGCCTAAGGACAATCCCTGAGCGGCTCAGCAACGAAGTTGGTGTACAGTGCAAGTGGGCGGGGGGCTGTATGTGTTCGCGCTATCAATACGAGTTGGACACAATGCTAAGTGCATGAGGCAGCACCATTCATAGACTTGGGTCGTAATTATATGTGAGGTCACCGTGTCCACATAATCATATTGGTCTTAAATAGTGTAAAATCGTGTGTGTCCTTCACTGCTTCGAAGAATGCCTTGCTAGTTTACTGAGAATGTTGGTGTAGTTAGCCAATCACCCATTGGCTGCAGAATGTGCAAGAGATGACTGCACTGAGGGGCTAGATTCACGACGGTGACCTCCTAAGCCTCAGTGCACGATTCCACCATCAGGAGACAGCATACTTTACACATATTTCTTACACTCGAAACGTCTTGAAGACAATGGGCATCCTTAAAGGCACCGCTCGGTCACCGTCAGCGGACGTCACCTTCAGGTAGTAGACGCAAATCAGAATGGCGGAGAAATCAGCCAGCCGCGCCACTTCAATCTAAGCCAGGCTTTTCGCAAGCAGGTAATACTAAAACGAAAAACCTCACAGGAAACGACTTTATAAACAAAGAGGATTTCAAGACGATAAATCAATCCGCTCAACTTTCATCCAAAGAAATAAAAAGACATTCCGTACACAGTACTACAGTACCGACGAGCTTCTCAAACTTCCTACTATCCAAGATCAAGATGTATTTTTGCATATTCTTTAAAAGATTAGGGCATAAGCTCAAACCGCGTCAGAGATTCAAGGATCTGAATAAAAAGGAGCCTCCAAAAGAGGTTGGCAGCAACAGCAGATTATCTGCACTCTGGCACTTCATCCTCTTTTATCTTCCAGCGATGCTAGTAACGGTAATTTTACTGATTCTTCACGCTAACAATATACGCTGGGATCCGTCTCATCCCACTACTGATGAGCTCGCCGCTCTTCAATTTGCAGCCAAGGCACAAGAAAGCTTAATCTTAATCTCCTTAACGGATGTCCTCCTACATAGGATCCACTATGGCCTCCTTGTTAAGCATGGTGTTCCACTCGGGTTCCTTTCGTCCCCCTTCAATATCAGCTTTTCCCTACAATACCTCTTCAGCCGGGAATTCTGGTCAGCAGCAGCACTAAGCCCTTCCGCCAAACGCCTTTTTAATGCTACTACCGCTGGGATGATAATCATTTTTGCCCTCTTGAGCATTGCAGCAGGTCCGTCTTCTGCTATTGCGATGATCCCCCGCTACGACTGGTGGCAGCTCTCAGAGTCTGCCTCCACCACCCTATTCAATGGATCTATTTGGAGGGGCTATGCATTTGTTCTAGGAACTCCTTACCCCATGGAACTTGAGTCTGCGCATATTCGGGCGCGTGACGACTGCCACCTCTTCGAGGGCAACAACCAAACTTGTGTGAACCTGAATCTTGACCCGATACTGCAATCGCTTACGAATACGTTAATGGACTCTTATACGGGCTTGTCATCGTCAACAAACGTAACTGTTCCATCCCTTCCAGATGGCAGCTATGGTCATCGGCCAATTACGTTTGGAAATGACTACTTCAGTCCGACTAATGATTCCAAATATCGTGGAGAATCAGCTTATGCCACAACACCAATGGATGTTGTCGCCAGGCAACTCAACAATGACGCTGTGAATAGCCAAGCGCCTCGAATTCTCTTTAGATCCCAGGCATTAATGTTGACTGGAAAAGAGAAGTAGAAACAACCTCTGGTGACGGCCCATTGTGCTCCATCCTACCGCTTCCGCACGATGAATCAAACATCGGCAACGTTCTCTTTTGGAGACAGACTCTACAAGAACTTTAATATAAGTCTTGACTTTGATGATTTTGATTTTCTTAAGGACATCCCCATCAATTACGGTGACGAACTTTACCACCGTACCGTGATCTCTGTCCTGGATATTCAACATCTACTTCGTGTGCCAATCACGGCAAGTATTTTATTTGCGTCCTCCTTGGAGCTTTTCCCTTGGATGGATATGGTCCTCTGCCTTATTCAAGCTCGTTGGGTGGAGGCCGACGTTTGGCTGCACCCGGTGGAATCAGCAGAAGTCCATAGCCACCTAGGGTTCCCAACCAACGACACCATGCAGTATATACGGCAGAAATCTGACCCCAAAGATGTTATCAAGATGACGATGAAATGGCTTAGGGATATCGGAGCTCCTCAAAATTCTGTCAACACATCGGGAGAGAATCCAGCCTATCAGCAAGGGTACGACTTTTGTGTAAATTACAATGAGGCACAACTAACCCTCGTGGATCTCTCCTACCTCGGATCTCCTACCGGGCCTTGTCTCCCGGCATTTCTCGCAGTCTATCTGGCAGAAGCGCTATCTCAGTCCACTGCAATCCTAGACGGCGACGCTGCAGCCTTGGGCATACCTGAAGCGACTGCGGCCCCAAACAGTACTGAAACCACTGCAACTCCAGATAGTACTGAATTCCCTACAGCCCTAGGCAGTCCTGTTGTCTCTGAAGTCTCAGGGTCGCCATCCCCTGGCCCCAACTCTACTGTCATTTTCAACACCTATTTCGAGCATGTGTACGCTTATGGGTTTGGAGAGAGTACAACGATTCAATTAGCCTTCACGACACTTCTCCTTCAAGTCTTTATTGCCCTCATCCATCTGGTTCTCATTATGTTCGTCCGGCAGCCATGGCATTGCTGGGCATGGGGAAGCTTTGGCCAGTTGCTGACGCTCGCGTTGCAGTCGAATAAATCGGATGAATTGAGCAGCACCGAAACAAGGGTATCGCCATCTCGAACTTGGAAACTTCTCACAGCAGTGAAGGAAGTGCGAGAGGGAAGGCAAGTCGAAATTGTCGTTGGTGACCCTACGGCAATGCCAGGTCGAGGTCAGACTAACGGGGATGTGGAGGAACGAGGAGCTACTCAGATACAAATTCCCTAAGTTGGAATCAAATATGGATGATGATTTGAAGCACAACGCAACCAATGTGTTGTGTAAAGAGAAAATTGCTGACTACTCAGATAACATGACCCCTCCGCCAAATCGGCAAATGGACATCAGGCGAATAATAGTGTTCTCTTTATTACTGTATAGTAGAGGTAGTTAGGGAGTATATTCAACTTCTGGAGCATGAAGCCTAATCAAACTTGATTAAAATAAAAGTAAGTGGCCAGGTATTTACCGCATCAGCCCGTAATATTTCCCTTGTATTAACGCCCTTATGTAGGATCCTTAGCTGCTCGAAGGGTCTTGTATTCAAGGCTAGGTAACTCGAGTGTAGTCATTGAGTCCCGACCGAGGGCGATAACGTACTATTAGGTACGTACTGGAAGGAGAGGAAATGCTGCTCGTTTGACTAACTTGCATTAGATTTAGATAAGATCTGGCAAGGTCGGACTTGAGAATCATGCTGAGAATAGTGGTTCCGGTGTCTACTCGGCAGATTGATTTCTAGGAACCCCCTCCCCCGAAATTATGTTCGTAGCGATAGTCACGAAACCGCAACCTATCTGGTGGAGCCAAAAAAGAAAAGAAAAGAAAAGAAAAGAGTTTAGGTGGCACAATGAGCAGGGGAACAAGTGCGAGTGGCTACCTGGCGATAGCAGATGACGATACTTTGCAAGCAGAAAGCATGTGGACGCCATTATGAACATGAACGCCTCAAGAAGTACAAGGCTCAGTACAGAGGCTCTTTTTGCATCCGCACTCATTATCCTAACCGGAAATGGCAAGGTCTGCCATTGATCAGCAAATCATTACTTCGGGCGGCCGACCTGGCTTACGCAAACTAGTGGTGGCACGTTAAGGCGTGAAGTGGGCTGACTGGCTTCTCTCGATTTCACTTCGCCCATCCACAACAGGCTTTATTCGTTTATAGTTAACCCGAGGATAGTTTTAGATGGCTGCAGTTCGATGTTACGTCGGTGAGTACTATTGTAAATAATTCGACCAGAACCGGTTGGAGGGTGATGGTGACAGACAGTTGACGTACATCGTGCGAAACAAGCCAGTTTAGGCTTTTCTATATCAGTTGAGATACTTAGGGTAGGTTGAAGTTAAATTAACCCTGGCCCTGCCCTAGTGACTCGGCTACCCCATGACGAAGAGACGAATTTCCCGAGGTTTTATAGGGCAAATAATATAATTCCTCTGTCTGCCGTATAGGTTCCCTGGCCTTTAGTTAAATTCGGGCTTACCTGCATCTCAAGTGTAATGACGAATGCTTCTTAACCCTCACGTCAATTAGCACGGGCCAAATGAAACCCTACCTTTACAGCTCAGTCCTTTTATCGACGTTTGCTATTTTATCTCCTGCTCAGGATGCCAGAAATACAGGTCTGGGTACATTAACCTCAGCTTCCCCATCAAGCAACGTTACCCAAGCACCAGCATGCATTCAGAAATGTTATACAAAGTATGGAGGGGACTTCGCCAGCTGCCCGTTTGGTACAGATGAGGTCCTCGGGTGCTACTGCGAATGGTCAAGCGAGGGCACTCCAAGAGAAACTGAGTGTATTGTAGAGGAGTGTGGTCCAGATGCTTATCTAGGTACGTGCAAAGAACGAACTGCAGATGCTTAGAGTCTAGGAAGGGAAAAAGAAACAGAGAACTAATGCAGTTTTAATTTATAGACTGGTTCAAGATTCAGGAGAGCATGTGTTTACCCTCCTTTTCTTTAACAGTACCCGAACAGACTGGAGATCAAGCCGATGCCGCAAGTGACACGTCTAATGCAACTAAAAATCTAAACGGCGCAGGGGCAATTGGCTGGTCTTATGGAGCGGCGGCTGGATTTGTTGGGAGTGTTATTTACCTTGTAGGAATAATTCTATAATAGGGATCGATAAGATAGTAAATATTAATTAATGTTTTTTTATTACTTTAAGTAGTATTTTTAAAATAGAATTATAAGGCCTAAAAATTAAAAATACAGACTATTTTATCCCTTAGGAACTATAACTATTA
>PVQA01000739.1:0-32733 GCA_002980515.1 Fusarium burgessii | reverse complement strand
GCCATATGCTTTGCATAGCGCGTCTTCGAGTAGACCCCGAATCAGGCCTCTCCGTCTGTTCTGATTCAACGAAATATGACGATAAGAGTGCTCTGTAAGGGAGCGGTACTTATGAAGAGGACTTCCGAAACGAGCGGCCATATGGACACACTCAGCATGAAAGGCTATGGCGAGGCCCCTGTTATGCGTACAGTAAGGGTAGACGCAATGCCGGAAGGACATCTTTAGAGATTTGTCGATGCAGAGAGGCGCATAGTACTTCTCGTAGCAAATCAGAAATGGCAACGAGATCTGGTCATCTGGGGCCACTACTGTCATTAGTTACACTAGAGATTAGATTTCGCGATGAGCTCAACGTACGAGCCACGATCTTATCTTTCTCTCGGTTGATTGGGAAGCGGCACAGTCGACACAGGCTTGTATCGACACATACTGGGTTTCGAAGATGATTCTCGCTAGGCATGATTGATGAAAGGACGAAATAGCCTCCTGGTCCAACCTCTGGTACCCCTTGAGGCAAAGTTATGGCCCGCTAAGTTGAACAATATGAATTCATCATTGCAAGGGACAAGTCCAAGCGATGTAGGGGGAGGCTGGATTGGTTAAAAATAGAATGAAGGGGGCTAAGAAGTAAGCTGACGTCGTGACGCATGACAACCAACCGCGGGACAATAAATCCGACGGCGAATCAAGAGTGACAGTGGCTTTCATCTCGATGCGTTTCAGTGTCTCACAGAAATTTACTATTTTTCCTCTTAGCATTTTCTTAATATCTGATGATATATGACAAAAGTGTAGTGTTCAATAATCTCTAGTAAAAAATAATTTCTCATCTTCTTTAGCTATCTTGCCTGTCCATCGCTACATCTTAATGAAATTGGGTGCCGTCGGTGAGTCTTCTCAAAGAAGAACTGAGAGTACAAACCATTGAGTCTCGACCAGTGCCTTACATTCTATTAAGGCGTTCAACCTCCCCATCAATATCCAACTCTGGATAATCCAAAGATGTCTTTGGGCGCTCCAACCGCGGCGCTCTCCATCGTCCTGGGGGAAGCTTTCTTTCCCATACGTCTCTGTAGACCTTATGAACTGGAATAGCATCTCCTGGGTCGATTAGAACCCTGTTCTGAGAGCCCGGCAAGATGGGGAGAGGAGACTTGGTGGCGGCATCCTCGCTATCGGCGAGAAGAAAGGTTATCAAGGCTGACTGTTGAGCATCGAGAAGCTGACAGACACGAAATGTGACCCTTGCACGGGTACACTGGAAGTACACGTTGGGTTCATCATCATCAGTCCATGACTGTGAATGGTCGAATAGCACTACTCCGCCCAGAATGCGGTTTTCTGCCCAATAACCGACGATGTCATCTATACCGTTTGGATACCGATCATGAGCTGTAAATTGAGTCGCAACAAACATTGTCGGCCACGGAGCGACGCGGTACGACCCACTTGGAGGTCTCTCCCACTTAGTTGTAGCCTCGATATCATAACCGGCAGTTGTAGCAGGATCATGGACTTTCTCCATTTGTGATAGCTGAACGCCGATTTGATGTAGGGCGCTTGCAGTAACCTCAATAAGACGTAGCTGAAAAGATCGCGATGACGGCTTGGTCTCTTTATACCGAATTAATTTCGGAAAAGAGCGTTAGATGACGAGAAAGATTGTAGAGAGGTGATAATAAGCTTCATACCTCCAGATCGACCTTTACATCAGCCATATCGAATTGTGCACGGAATGCCTTCGCTTTTTCTAATGCACCTTCGCAGATTGTTTTATGATGGTTGATGGGATGCTCAACATCATATTTACTTGAATATTGGTCCCAAGAAACATCATCGGTCGGTAGACCATCGATAATTTGGGCGTAGGTCATGAATGCAATGTGGGTGTTGAGAACATTGTGTAGGGCTCTGGATAAAGATTCATGGTGAATCCCCTTGAGCTGATCGAGCGACACATATTCTGGAGATGCCATGTTGCACTTTGAAAGAGTTGAATTCGAGTGGATGATGCTGTTCAGATGAAATTGAGGACTACTTATCAAAAGCATCTGATGATCATCATCAGGAAGGGCGAGGTTGTTCAGCCTGAAATAAATGCGGGGCGCAAGCGGGGGTCCGTTCCACTCAAACATGGCCAGGTTATTTCAACCTCAACCAACAAGTGGCTTAGCTGTGCCAGCCTTGCTCTTGCAACCTCCATCATTTACAGTATCTATTTGTATGCAACGACTAGCCCAACAGTAGGCTTTCACCAAAATGGAAGAACCGGACCATGTGCTTGAAGGCACTATTTCACATGCCCGCTGCTGTCTTTGCGGAATTGCCATCCTCGGCGAATTTGAAACGCCACTATGGCTATGTCAATTTCACACTGGTAAGTCGACCTCGGGGAGCAAGAAGACTTCGGACCTTATGACCATAACCCTAAATGACAAAAAGACTCAGGTAAGCTTGTATCAAGCCAGGATGACAAAATAAACTAGCCTGAAAGCCTTTTAACTTAATACGAGCTTACCTAAGTCTTTTTTGTCATTTAGTCCCAAGTTTTCTTTTCTCCCCTACACCACCAATATTCAGTCCGAGATACAGTTCAACTAAGTGATAGAAGTCTACGCTATTGATAAAGAGGCAAATGCAAGGGCCTATCTCTCAACTTCTGGGCGCAGGCGAGGTCAATCCGACCATATCACGGTGGATCCTTCAGACATCAAACACAAAGATAAGAAGACCATCAGAGTAAATCTCATGCCTTATGACTTTCAAGACCCGTCTCAGTATCCGTTTCTCTCTGATATAACGCCTGATGCCTGGGGATACCCGTTTCATTCGGCGTGTTGGAAGATTCTGACCATTTTCGGTCCCATCGAGCAGGAAGATCTTCAGTCCATCCTAAATCTATGTCGCTCAGTTCCCAAACAAATGGGCATGCTGAACTGGGGCCACGAATACGGAGGGAGGGCAAAACATCACCTCAACGTCGCTCCTGGCGAGGAGAACTTTCTGATATCGTCACCAGTTGTAGTCGGCATGGATATCAATCCTTGCAGTATTGTCGAGCTGATGCAAATATTCGACAGTCACACATCGAATACGGCGGAGGATAACTTTCCAAAGATCAACCCGTTACCAAAGCTTCACCAAGTCACAGCCCCGGATCCTTTTACCGAATTGCCAACCGATATCCTTCTAGCACTCGCCGATCATCTTACCCTCCCGGAGCTCACTCTCATGAAACAGTCTTCTCGCGCTTTTAACAATCTCGAACTACCAAGTCGCTTTTGGCGGAGGCGATTCCGACTGGGCCGAGAGTTCGACTACATCTTTGAAGCCCGAGACTACTCCGGTGGAAAGTGGGAATCTATCTGCAGGGACATTAACAATTCCAAATCCAATGGCATGGTTCGCTACTCGCTACATCTCAGGCGCCACATCTGGGACTTGTGCTTTCCCATGCGCCAAGTCCTGGAAGCAATGCGATACAAGACCTGTGATGGAAACCCCATTAAGTCCACTTTCGAACCAGAGGCGTTGCCTGATGCGTTACCTGAACCTAAAATCTGGAATACTGTTGATCGGGCACTAAAGTTCCCAAATAAAGCGTTCGAAAGAGGATCCAGAGTGATCTATGATCGCATGTTGGCATTGCCTAGTATTCTATGTGCTGTTTATGTATCGAAAGTTGAGCTTTTTGGGCGACGTTATGTATCCGGACTGAGATTCCGCGATGGCGACGGAAAGGATCTCACCATTGGCTTTCAGCATCCTGATCATGAAGAGCTCCTTGCTCAGGAGGCTAACGGTCTTCGAATCAAGGGTTTTGATGTTGCTTTTGACCAACGAGGGGTGAAAGGCCTGTGCATGCTGCTTGACGATGGAACTCGATCTGATTGGGTTGGGGAGTACAAAAATATACCTAAAAAAAGGGTTCGAATTGGCGGGGAAGAAAACAGGGTTAGCCACTTCAAGGGTGGATTTGATGTGAGTTGTCCACCCCAATCTTGGATATGCCTCGTTTTGAGATTTGCTACTGACCTGAAACTGCAGGCCGCGAAGCTAGTGAGCATATCTATTAATGAGGCCTCTATTCATTCAAGGGATCCATCTGGCTGTCTAGGCCAAGGGAGAGGCCCATTATGGTACCCTGAGATACCAAGTCCCGACTTGATCTTCCCATACGTCAGCACCACTCTAACCCACCGTTCTACGCGCAATTCAGTAGTTGATCAAGATCTGCCAGTCTGTTTCAGACTCTTCGGGGATGGCGATCCAAGTATGCTTAGCAAGATCACAGTTCGGCACCGTGTACATGACAAGTACACGCTAAAGATGGAGTCTGTCACAATGACCTCCACGGATCAGAGCGAAGTTGAACTTGGCTTCAGACGCACCGATGGGAGATATAGCAAAGATTACGATATCAATCACGAGCACGAGGAAAGTTTCGACATTGACGGTCCAAGAGGGGAGCGAATAGAGAGTATGAGAACGCTTTGGTCAGATGAACTTGTAGGATTCGAGGTGAGTGAGCTTTCTATTAATACAACTAACACATACTGACTCTGATTTCCAGATGAAAACGAATAGAGGTCGAGCTGTAAAATTTACTGGTGGCTCGGACGTTGATGTTGATCGGGAAGTTGAACTGTCAACCTTCAATACTAAAGGGCGTACAGTGGTTGGATTTTGGGCAACAATGGTAAGTCTCCATTGCATGAGTGATATTGTGTTATGTACTGATAATACCAGGAAACGGATCTGGGCTTTATGGTATTCGGTCTTGTTCTCCGCTGAAAATACGGGCTTCAAGTTTATAGCTGCTATGCGGTAGAGCATTTCTATGATACACGGTGCAAAGGTTTGACATAATCTGAGTAGTAGTAACTCATTCTGAGTTCAGCATTCGACAGGAAATAGCAAAGGATCTTTGATGAGCCGTTTCATATCTTCCGTCTTGATATGAATAGAAATGTCGACCCCGTTATCAGTCCAATACTTCCCCGGAGGGCCTGGTGCTTCTTTAATTAAAACACAGCCGTCCATCTCCGGGATTACACCCTCGGCGTAGTGACACGCAGATCCAAACCCAAAATCGATATCGTAAATTCCCGCGCGTGCCCAAGTTGTTACCAAGATATGTTGTCTGCCCAGAAATGCTTGCCATATTCGCTGAGGAGACTTTTCGAAAGCGATGCTGTAGAGATGAGCAGCCATATTTGACGAATCCGCTATTGTTTTGAGTGTGTGGCGGACGTGAGTTGCTATCTTCGTTGCATTTGAAGGGCTGGCAACTTCCGAGGCTGGTAGCTCAATATTCATCATCATAACCGGTGAACCGAGGAAGTCTTTGTTGAGTTTGAAGGACGAACGCACGCCATAGACTAGATCGCAATGGATAAGATTAACGTCTTTTTCGAGGCCACGAGCGCGAGCAATACAAGACCAAACATGAGCTAGAATGGCATCATGCTGGCTTAGCTTCTGCGATGAGTTCTCGCTGGCTTTGTTCCAGAGAGACAAGACTTGGCTTCGACTCAAGTGAACAACAGAGTTCGAAACAGGCGAAGCAACATCCCAGTCGTCCCATGGCATTGGCTTGCCAACGGCCTCAAGATCCTGTTTGTCGAACGGCGTTGGGATTTTGAATGGCCAAGGGGGCGTCGACTCTGGATGCCACCAGTCATATCTATGCATTGGCAAAGCTCTGGCTCGTTGAATAATTTCTGGGTCTGGTTCATCGGCATTGACGTCTCCTGCGGCTTCATTATCGAGAAGCGCAGGGTTGAAAACAGGTGCTGAGCGCGGCGAAGAGTTTCCCATAAAAGTGCGACTTTCATGCGCCCAATGTTTAAGAAGGGTGAGAATAGTTGTAGCATCTGCGAGAGGATGCGCTGCATTGGTGGCAAGAACAAAGCCGCGACAAGACAATTCTGTGATTTGGACAGCTAGAAGAGGATGCAATTTCCCATTCTCATCTTCCACGGAATCCTTCAAAGGTTGGGCGATCGAAACTGATGGCATGTACTTCTGAAAGACGTTGGAGTCGCACTTCCAAAATGGTTGTTTCGAAGTCCTATCTGCGGGATGTATAGACTCAAGTGTAGCATCGCATTTGGCGTGAACAAATTCTACACCAGGATCGTTCTCAGTCCCGTAGTGTGCGTAAAGACATCCAAACCGTCGGGCATGAGGCGGAAAGGAATTAGCTTCAGTCGGAACAGTACCATCGGTGGACTTGATAGCCTTGAGCTGACCGCCCCATTGCGGATAGAAGTGGAGGGTTCTTGCTAAAGATTCGCGTAAATGGAAAACCAAGTTGAAGTCATCGCGGTTGGGTTTCTGAAAGAGCCATATGACGCTGGTGTTGGAGAAGTTTGCAGTGGTGCAGTCGAGTAGAGATAAGGGAATAGCTTGCTCGTGAGAAGTAGGTATCTCAATGCGATGAGAATCAACGACTGAAATATCGATGGCTGACATGGTAAGAATCTAAACTTATCATAACAGTCAATTCAACATATATGTGATAGTAGGAATAGTTACAAAACTAGATATAAATATCTCGAAGTTCAATGGAATGTGGCTTATGATCCACTATATTTGATCTGAACTGTTCCGGTTTGGGATGACAAAGGATGAATCATTTCGGCGAGCCTAATCGAGCAAGGGTCGTATTGGGAAGCTGATCCAGAAAGTCTGCAGGATTGGCAGTGCGACTAAGAGTGAATCCAATGGCGTTTTCCACGATCCCTATCGCGTGCGACGATACAAAAGACCTTGTTGCGATTCTTCCGTTTTATTTCGACGTCGCGGTGAGCCAAGAGAGGAGGTTGCGAATTGACTGAACAGTCGCAACGTCATGTTCTTGAAACAGACTATTCAATGACTCATTCGGATGATCCTCAATCTTGCAAACTTTGCCTTCTGGTGTCTCATTTGGAGATGACCTCCAGTGCCTCAGGTCTGCGATGTTGTCGCATTCGTCTTTCGGGTCCAGTAATACGGGACTCCAGCCCGCATTGGCTGATCCAAGAACATCTTTTGAATAGTCATCACCGACATAGACCTTTTGCCAATTGTCCATCTGTCCTTCAGCTTCACTCAGATTCTTGCCGCTACGAGCGCTGATAACTTGGGCAAGCATGTGCTCTGCAGCGTTGAAAATGCGCTTATCAGGCTTTTCGACGCCAACGTCGTACGACATGCAGTGGAAGTCAATGTCGTTAGTTTGCTCTTTGAGATTGTTGGGACCTGATTCAGTTCCATATCGTAATGGACTCACGGCGAGACCTAAAGATGAGAGAATGCTGGGAATGCGATCATCTGAGTTTGTAATGACACCGACAACAAGACTGTCAAAGTTTTTGGGAGGGGCTTGTTTCAACTTCTTGAATGCTTCGACAAGACCTGCTTCAGTTTCGTAGCCTTCTTTTGATGCGAATCGATGTAGTAACCTCGGAGCCAAATCTTTGGGCAAAGGTTTGTCATCTTTTGCCAAAGAGGTGAAGGTATTATGAATGACCTGAGAAAAGTGAGCATCAGTACAGACACAAGGCTTTTGTAAACGCACATTCGTCCACCACTTCGTCGCTCCTAGCCCAGTTTCCTTTCCGTAATTCGGATTCTTCTTAGACTCTTGTTTGAAGCTCGATTTGAAGGCGGCTTGTAGCTCATCATCGTTGAAGTTGGCGAAACCGCATTGGCGAGCAACGTCAGCATATTGCTGCGCAACTGGTCGGATAGGTCGAATTAGAGTTCCGAATGCATCGAAGCATAAAAGAAGGTTTCGTTTTGACATGATTGGTTGGGTTTATAAGTTTTGTAGTTGATAGGTAAGGATAAAGTTGCAGATGAAAGGATGGCATTGTTTTCAACTCCACAAGCATGATTACGTCATCTCGCGACGACGTTGAACATGGATGAATGCGCAAGAGGCACGCTTTGAAGAAGTGTTGGAGGAAACCTTGTTCTAATAATGTTAGAATCAATTTTATTCTCATATTTAAAAATGAAAGAAGGATGTTTTTTTTTCTCCCCATGGAAGATTATTCCATGTCGTAAGCGTATTGACGAGATCACATACTCCGGAACTGTAATAGGTTAGCAATGCTTGCTTGAATGTCTTCAGAAGTCGTACGTATAGTGTTTAAATATCCACCGGTCAGCATGTCACATTTGCAAATTGGGGTCAAAGGTGCCCAAATCTCGTGTACTATTTGGGGGGGACTATGGCAAGCTGACTCCTCGTATACTAATCCAGCATCAAAGCGTTTCGAACCTAAAAGTCCAAAACAAATATTCGCCCAAGTCCAATTCCAAAATTCTCAACTCCTAGCACCCCGGCGGAAACTCATGTCCGCGATGATCATTGTCATCAATTTCTAGTCATGACATCTCTATCTGCGCGAGCAGTTGTCATTAGACTCTTTGTCTAGCCTGTACTCCGAAAACCGAAACGGAAAACGAAAGAGAGTCGTTGTATTGTGTCCATGTCGTTTAGACGCGAGGCTGAATCAGATACTGGCGCATGCCAGATCGAGGGGCCTTACCCAAAGTCGCAATCTTTAGACCCTGAGCTTGGGCGATCGAGTGGATCTCTGCCTCGCCACGCTTCCACGATGGAAACATGGTGTAGACAGTGCCAGACTTGACAACGTAGTTGTCATATCGATGGCAGATCATGTCGCGCTGAGCGATCACCTCAAAGTAATGCATAGAGTGGTCGAGCTTGGACTCGTAGGTCCAAGCGGTGGTCGCATCAGCGACAATACCAGCGTGCTGCTGGATGCCCTTCAAGTAAGCGGTGAAGAAGGTATCATACGCCTTAGTCTGATAGGCGGCATGAGTAGAAGATGTCTCAGTTCCTGAGGGGCCATCCTGACCGATGATGAGTTTAGAGCGAGGAGATCCGGAGAGATGCTTGACGAATTCGTCACAACGGTCGACGCACATGTTGTCGGGAGCATTGAAAAAGATTGAACCAAGCGACAGGAAAATACGGGGGTTAGGGAGCTCCTTGAAGTACTTGTCTCCCTGAATAAAGTTACCCCACAAGCCAACACAGGTGATCTGGGGGAATGCCGCCGCTGACTTGTCGACGTGCTCCTTGAGGGAAGCATGGCAGATGTCGAGGGCGACATAAGTACAGAGCTTTCCTTGAGCGATGAAAGCCTCGACATACGGGACGAATTTATGCGAGTTGGCGGCGCCGAGGTCAACGATGATGGAACCTGTGTCGGGCATGTCAGCAACGATGTTTGCAGCGGTTGACTTGATGATTTCGAGTTCATCAGTAGTCTGGTAAGAATGATCCGCGATCTCACACCAGTGCTTCATGCCAGTCGTGTACGCTACCTCCTTAGGGAAGGAGCCTTTGCCTTTAAAGGCATCAGGCAGTTGGTTGTCGAAGGTTTTGTCAAGGCTGGATCCGCCAATATCGAGAATCGTCTTGTTGACAGGCGCCCAGGTCTGAGTGGTAAGGGAAGATGAAGACATCTTGGATGATGTTGGCAAAGAAGACAACAGAGTGTAGAGAGATGATGAAAGGAAATGTTAGTTCTTCTGTAGTCGAAGAACGGATGGGAGAGTGTTGTATTTGTGATCAAGAGACGTGAGGGTAGAAAGTTGTTTGAAGGAAAGGATGGGAGAGTGTTGTGGTGAGGAAAAGAAGGAGATTATGTTACTGGGAAGGAGATGGGAATAAATACTCTAGAAGTTTTGAAGATTCTGAGGATGATTCACTGGCTGTTCTACAGTTTTGCGTCTGTTCTGACAGTGCCAGGCTCGTTGAGGCCGCATTGCTGCTGGTTACCATGGTGTTCGAGCCGTCTGTTCAAAAATAGTGGAGGTGAAGCCTCTGACACCCGCAGCTAGTCCGGAGATTGTCTCTGGCACTACAATGCTCCTGTCAATATTCCAGTAGATTCAGTTGGTCAATGGTACGAGAACATTGAGGAGCAGTGGCTCATTGACATTGTCAAATCGATTTGAGAATGGGCACTGAGAATGGGCACTGAGAATACGCCAAGATTTCTTTGTCACTGCTCCTCTTTGAGAGGTTCCAACACATTGATAGGGCAAACAAAGAGGTTGAGATTTTAAAAGGTAAACTATGCTGTCTAGGCTATTGTTGAAGAAGGAAATCCGTGAACATAGGCGTTGTTGTATCTTGAAACCCCTGGGGCTTTTGTCACCAGATTACTGAGTGTATCTCGCCGATTAGTATTGCAATTGAGTCGCAGAGTACTACTGTATCTACTGGAGGCACCAGATTACCCCCATATTGTATTATGAGTGAATATTCCTTCTCATTTGTCGACGTGCCTCGATTCTGACACTGCCAGCTCCTCTGTCGTGGAGCCTAGGTCGACTAGTAAGCCATTCCGAGAACCAGCCATTGAGAGGGCAGCTCAATTTCTGAGTAACATTGGAGCCCTGCAGCTCAAAAATGCAACATTGAGCTCGGTTGATCGACACTGGTTGCCGGAAGAAAGCCGTTGGCTCGCCTGATGCAGATCATTGTGTACAATGGGGGTCATTTGATGAGCTTACAGCGCTGAGCAGGTTTAAGATGAATACTAACAGTCTTGTTGAAAGATGGGATGTAAACAATAAGATCGCGATGGTTAGTTATTGTATATTACAGGAGCTATCATTGTCAGGATGCTTGGCAAAGATCTTGCGGCCTATCCAAATCTCTAGTATTTGTTGCAGGGTAAGCGACTGTGAAGTGGCCGACTGGCCGTCTTGGCATAACGCGGAATTCTGAAAGTCAAAATACGAATAATATGCGAGATCCAAGAGCCTTGACTTCAATACGGTCGCATCGGCTGTGGCCATTGCCCTATCATCTTTGGTATTGGGTGGCCTCTGGACGAAACTGGTTTTAGACCAGATGATGACTTCGTCCATTGAAAGAGATATAACCTTAACAGATGCTCACCAGATCCCCATCTCTACTGTTAAGATGTTAATGTAAGCTGTATCGCCACTTGCGAAATACTCGTCACCAAAAGTTAAGGACGTGTGGCTGGGTTCAGCATCATCAAGCTCACGCCACAGGGTCTCGCAGCAAGATCAATGTGATATTAAGTCATGGAGTAGTCATTGCGCGTTAGTGGCAGCTCCCAAGACCTGATCTGCGGTGGCTGAGGGGTTCCAAGTTGCGACCAGGTTGAATGACCTCATCACCACCGTCATATGGCAACGTCCATCCTTGGATAAAGCCTGATTGACACCTTGATCGTTTCACGATCTTCAATTCCAATTTTGAAAACCCTAGAATTATTCAACTGTTCAATATTCACAATGTCGATACAAGACGATCATCCCTTTGGCAAAGACAAAGAGAAGCGCTCAAAATGGAAAATCTTTAGCTCCTCAAAAGACAAGGACAAGGAGAGAGACAAAGACAAGCGCAAAAGTCAAGAACATCAAATCCCAGAAACAGCAGAAACTTCGGGAGATTCTACATACGGAAGCAGTGAACCTAATAACTCGCTGACAACAGAGGGAGATTTGAGCAACACCAAGAGTAACAGTGGATTGAGTCCAGGGAAGATACCAGATACTGCGACGCCTACCCCAAACCTGAACCCAAATACAGGGCCCGACTCTTACACCAGCCCGACGATCAAGAGAGAGACAGTTACCAATCCCAATACTGGACAGACGATTACAACTACAACTACGACAACGACTACTACTACAACCGTCACAAACTCCAATGGCACAAGTCAAACAATTGAGGAACCTCGTCCAGTTATGGAATTACCCACCGTCAGCAACCAAGACGTCACACCAACTCCTCCACATCCACAGCAGCAACCGCCTGTAACACAGCCCGAGCTGATACAGCACACAACGCCTACGCCTGTTGAACCATCTCCAATTACCCCAACAGCTCGTCGCAAGAGTTTAGAGACTCCGGGGCGACGCATAATTCCGCCACGCGATCCAATTCCCTCTCAAGTTTCCACTTCTGATAACAATTCCCCTGCAATTCCTGAGCGAAACGTCAGACGATCTGCGGAATTCGTTCCAGCGCCTCTACAGGTTGGACAGGGCGCTTTCCCACCACCACCTCCGCCTGGAGATAAACCTGTTAATTATTCCCGACCTGCTAATAAATCGACAATTGCGAACCTAAAGTCTGCCGCAGCTGGTATCCATGTAAGTGCAACCAATTGCTTCACCTCTTCAACTCCAATTGAATCGTCACAATTGATACTGACGACTTTTAAAGGGCGCCGGTGAAACTCTTCGAGGGACATTAAACTCCAGCGTCGACAAAGCCTTGGGCGGCAATCCAAAAGCAATTGAGAAGAACCAAGCGACTATCGACGCTGGTCGCTACGAGATTGACAACCGCAAATTCTACCATCCAAACGAATATCGTCTTACAAGACCAGAAGGTTCCGGTCCTTCACCCGAAGCGCCACCAGTTCCCGATGCTCAATACGATGATCCCCCGTTCAACATGGGTAACACAACAGGCAGTCCGGCGGTGACGGATAAAGATAGGGAAAAGAGACATAGTAGATTGGGAAGTTTGTTTGGTAAAAATAATGCTAGGGCGGCGTCGCAACCTAGTGCTGATGCTACGCCGAGGGCTGAGAGACAGAAGCTGAGGAAGAGGAGCAGTTCTGGGCCGGGGACGCCGAAGTTGAGTGCCGTGGGAGAATAGTAACGCGCCACGATGGGTTATTGCATCGTATATAGCTTAATGCCACATTACGTACTTACGAGAACACTGGCAACTGGTGATGTATATGATCGGTGATTGTCAATCGGTGATATCAAGCTGACTTATGCACAGAATCGTCACTCAGACACTGAAGCGTATAATGCCAAAGTTCATAATTGGTATTTGAAGATAAAAAGAGATCTAGACCTTCAATGTTTTACTATTTCGAAACATAATGAGCGACATATTCAACTTCCATATGATTTCCAATTCCATCCTTGGTGCTACTGTTGGGAACGTCAGGCTATCATCTCGTTAGTGAACATCTCATTTATCTTGGACTTTTAGACTTACCCAATCTCCACCAACTGCAACATTGAAGATGACGAACAGAGGACTATGGCAAAGAGTCTTCCACGTAGTCGCATTGCCAATCTGAGCGCCCGTTACACGATGAAAGACTCTTCCATCGAGATACCAAGTAATAAACTGAGATCTCAGATTGCTGCTTTGTCGGTCGAACTGAACACGCCAAACATGGAACTTGGCATCGGGCAGCTGAACATTGGACGCGATACCGTTGGGTTCATTGCAGATTCCACCAGGGGCCTTATCGCAGTGGGCAGCACCATAGCCAATCTTCTGTCCATTGACATTCTCCATGATGTCAACCTCTCCGCAAGCAGGCCACTTAACACCTTTTCGGATAGAATCACCAAGGAGCCAAAAAGCAGGCCAAATTCCCTGCTTACTCCTCGCCGAGTTACCTCCCAAGCGAAGGCTCGCTTCAACTCTGGTGATCTTTCCAACCTTGGGAGTAAGAGTATACTTGCTCTCAATACGACCGGATGTCCATTTTTTCGTAGACTTTGAGTATCTGGGAATCAACTGCAGGGTGTTTTGGCCAGACTTGCGAAGAACGCTAGCGCTTTTAACATATGCTTGCACTTCATTGTTGTAATTCTTTACACGCTCAATGATTTGCCATGTGTTTGTGTCGGGAAATGTGTTGGCTTGACCTTCGAAGCCTTGGTACCAGACGCGGGTGTAGCCGCTGTAGTTGGGCGGTTGAACTGCTGCTGCGATGGCAAACAGGCATGTGAAGATGGTTAAAATCCAAGAAGAGAACATTGTGAGAATAACAATAAGATAAGAAAGGAATGATGCGGTGCTGCCGCGTAGGATGAGTTGAGAAAAGAGTGCAAAGTGCACTTTAAGGAGAGTCACTAAAAAGCCGATGGACAGAGAACACCATAAACACCACCATTGTCAGGACCTTACTCCTTATTAAATAAATTTCCCATCTCTCCAGCTGAAGAATGCCATACTGGTCTAGAATGCTAGGCGCCGTTCTGATAACAATAGCTCAGTGTCTGGACCATGTCCAAGGCTGGTTTCAATCCTAAGATCCAACGTGGACTAACCGAGAACAATGAAGCTAAGCCAAACGCAGCGCAGATAATCGAATTCTTCAACGCCACAACCTCCAATAGTCTCGTTTTTTTGATTGAAATATTGGAATTTTGTGGAATTGTGGCTTAAATGACTTGGATCTATTGTGCAATTAAGCTTTGGTCCCTGATTCCAGGGCAAAAAGATTATTCAATCTAGGTAAGCACTCTGCAAGGAACGCGCCACTTTATTGAGTATGTGAGATTTTATTAAGAGGATATGTGAGATGATGGATGGAAATGGCAATGAAAGGGATGAAACCGTTTGCGTGGGAATAAAGTGAAATTCATTATAGCGGTAACGTCTCTTGAGTCATCGGAAAACGTCAACGGGCTTGAATGGTAAGAACTTTAGTCTCTGTCATCCTCATTTTGTAGGAATTTCACAAAGTTCATATAAAATAAGGGTATCATACCAAAATATGATAGAGTTCCCTTGTATCCTCTCTTCGTCGTAACTATTAACGCCTCAGTTGACAACCGCCCTTGAAGTGTGTATAAACCGACATGGCTTCAGCCCATCCCTTCAATGAATTCCTCTCTTCCCTAATTTCCCCCCTCTGCAACAGCAGCGCGAACAACGGCAAAGAAACCCCTAGTTCGGACAAGGAAGAGGCAAAAGACCAGTGCAATCGGAAGCAAGATACAGATAGCTCCGACTACCAACCAATAATTCGACAACACACGAGCAATCAACATCCCGAGAAGCATCCAGATAGCGACACCAATCATTTCCCTATCCGAAAACTCCGACCCGTGGACTCCTTTCAGATATCCGCCACCTTCATAGTTCATCATAGCAATACACAAGATGAGACTTGTGAAAATGAATAATGCATCTAGGGCTAGAATTACCGTGGAGGGAATGCTGAAGGCTGAATCGCTTGCTGCGGCGACTATGAGTGAGAGGATGTTGATGAATATGGAGGCGATGATGAAGGATATCATGACGATACCGAGCTTTTTGGCTGTGTTGTGGTTGACTGGTTTGTCGATGGCCTCTCTGCACTTTTGAAGGCTTGAAGAATTTCTGAATTGACTAAGCATGTCTTCACTTTCGAGGTCTTCGAGAACAGCTTTTGCGAGGTTGAGTGTTGGAGGAAATTGACTCTTGCAGGTTGTTTTCCCGTCTGTTACTCTACATAGACCTTGAGGCTTTGTTAGCGACTTGAGGAACTCAGACGAATAATGAAGATATGGCCAAATGTTAGAGTAACTTTGGATGAAGAAGGGAGATCACAGTCCAAGGTAAGGCTGGCTTAATGGTGCCAGGAGACTGATGGGATCCTTGCGGGCAACCACTTACCAGAAGCTCCGAATTTGTATACATCAGGTATAAGATTGGCAGTGGCCTCATTGCAGTCTTCTCCCCAGATGAGGGTTATGGTTGACCGAGGCCAATTGACTAGACTGTAGTTCTTTTCCATCGTCGATCGACATCCTGCGAGAACGCATATCGATATGGCAAAGAGGCCTATGAAATATCGATTAGCCGGACCTTTCAAGCCTCAACGTTCCAACAACTAAAACATCCGTGAGGGGGTTGATTTAGTCTTAAAGATAGAATGAAAGAAAAAGAAGGAAATGCGGTCAAGAAATGGCAAATACCAGGGTTCGATGGAAAAGGAAGTTGACATACACAAGTTCCAAAACCCAAGCCAGATTAAGCTCTTCATCGTAACGAGTTGTTCCAAAACACTAGGTGACAATTTTCAAGTAATGCGAGACCTCGAACTACCGCAAATCCAACGAGGAAATTTCATCGCTTTAGTACAGTCAAAAGCCAGACCCTGAAAAACCGGTCAACGACAAGAAACAACAGGGCCAACAGCCCACGGCCACTCTGAAGCGCCGCCAAGAAAACTGTCGGGAAAGTCACCAGTTGAATTTTCGCATTTTGGCGATCTTGACGATATTTAAAGATCATGTTTTCAGCTGCAATTTAACCATGCAAGCCCAACGGCTTTACCCCTGTCAGCTGAACTCACTGTCGATTCGTGAGTGGTCAAGCCCAGTAGAAGTTGTACTAGTTTGGGCGGCTATGTTACAGAGTGAGGAGGATGAGAAAAATGGCTTGCAAAGTGTCAGACGTGCGGAATAATTCCATGGCGATTACCCCTGGCTTTTGCAGCTGCCGATGCTGAGGGATTAAGCTTACGAGAGAAGCTTATCTTGACTCTGCCGACCCTCCCAAGCTGGCCACGTCAAGCCAATACCGAGGTAGCTTATCAGTAGTTCTTAACTGAGTATAGCTTCCATCTCTCAAATGAGCAGAACAGCCCATACTTGAAATGTTTGCGTACCTTCTCGAGTGAAGCAGCGATAAAGGAAGCGGCACAGAACGTGTTGGGCCGCATCCTTGAAACAATGGTTATCGTGGAAGCTTTGGGGTAGAAACTTATATCATGGAAAAAAATACCATGTTCCAATTACCTGTATCAGCTGCCTAAAGTATATTCTTATGGCTTGACGTCCCTCTATCAGCATCTTTGGAACGAATGAATATTCGCTATTCAAGAGCTGTGTTCCTTTATATTCTTAGCCCGAGGCTATTGAATTTTAACGGACAGGAAATCTTTTTCATGTTTTCCTAAAGAACATTGAAACTTATCGGAAAGGCTTTCTTAAATCTCATATTTCAAGCTGTCTTTCTAATCCAAGTCATTAAAATCATGATATTCCACTTATAATTCCAACTCTCCATAAGGATGAGCGACCTGTGAAAGAGCAGGCCACTTATACAACTTATGCTCTGTATCCTGAGCAGCCTGCTGGAAGTACTTCATCACATCATTCCACAAACTATCCGCGTTCTCCTGCTTACTCAAATCCACAGGTTCCAGATTATTAGCAATCTGCGAGATTTGAATACCAGCCGCAGCAAGTCGCCTGAGAACGTCGTCGTGGTCGAACCTTTGCTCAATAGTTCCTGGGATGGAGACTTTCTTGAGGGTCTCGGGAAGTCGGGGTTCTTGGGCACTAGCGCGGCCGATTCCGACGCCATCGAGGACGTTGAGAGAGTCAACCATCGCCTTGATAGTCTTGAAACCTCCAGTAGAGAAAATCTTCATATCTCTCTTCAAAACCTTGACAATCTCCTCAGCTTGGACGAGGAAGTAGTTCTCACGCTTTCGGTTCTCCTCCTTTTCATGGGCGAAAGCAAACTTCTCGTAGTTTCCTCCAGAGAGCTCCATAAAGTCAACCTCAGCCTTCTCAAGAGCGACAGCAAGGGCCTTAGCATCCTCGACGTCAATGCCACCGGGAGTGTACTCGATAGAGTTGGCCTTGATACCAACAATGAACTTGGGGCTTACGCGACGCTTGATCTCAGCGAATACCTCGAGAACAATACGCATTCGGTTTTCGCGGCTACCGCCGTACTCATCAGTTCGCTTGTTAGTGCGAGGAGAAAGGAATTGAGCCAAAAGGTAACCGTGAGCGCCGTGAAGTTCAATACCGTCGAAACCAGCCTTTTCAAGAAACTCAGCGGCATGGGCGAAGCCATTGATAACATTGGCGATATCCTCCTTGGTAGCAGGTCGGGGAGCACCGAAAGTCCTTCTAGTCATACTAGAGTTAACAAGCTGAACATCTGATGCACTAATAGGGTTGGGATTAACCCATTCCTCGACCTGACGGCCTGCATGAGAAAGCTGAGCGATTAAAAGACTGCCGTTCTTCTTGGCCTCAGTGGCCATTTCCTTAAATCCCTCAAAGCGACGGCCCTCGAAGGGCGCATCGGCGGGGATGACGAGGTTGCCAGGAGCCTCGAGGTTGATGGCGTCGATAATAACGTTGCTGGTAAGGATGGTGCCCCAGCCTCCAGCGCCCCAATTTCGATAGAGGGTGATGAGTTCTGGTGTAGGATATCCTCGGGCAGAGACATCTTTGGCGTCCCATGTGGCTAGCTTCTCAGACATAGCTGCCTTGAGGAAGCGATTGGGAGCTTGTCGACCTGCAAATACATAGTCGAGAGGCTGTAGTAGAGGAGCAGGGTCAACGACCTCGTTTCCGTATCTTGCTGGTGCCATATTGGAATATTAGTTATGTAGTTGTGAGCGATTGATGTAGTCTTGGAGTAAGTAGAACAGGGTTGCATTACAATCTCAAGCGTGGCGCTAGACGCATATTTATATAAACTCTTCCGAACATCCGTGCCCATAACAAAAAAAGAACAGACCACTCGGTAAGTTCGTCACAAAGTTACAACAAAACTCTGCAAGTGGAGTTGGCAATGGGTCATTTGCCTCGGTACATGAATCGTTGGGCTTAGTCCGCCGGCCAAGTTACTCAGCGAGGTATATCAACCGGCTCCATACGTAGAATATTCTGAAACGTTTTCGATAACGTTATGTAACGCGCGGCTGATTCCTTCAACTGAATGTGTATTTATAAGCCGATAAAAATGCACGTTGCTCTCAAACTTTGTTGGTTACTGTTTAAATTCTATTGGTCAGTTTGAAAAGCAACGTGGATAAGTTGTTGGTTTAGGCTGAGCAATTACTACCTAGTAGATGAATGTTGGATGATGTTTTAATATTTTGATGATCCTTCGCTTCCAGATATTATAACAGCTTGCTGAGAAATATTCCCATCAAAGTTCATTACATGTTGCTTTCGTTTTCTACGTGTCGGGGCAATTATTGCACCGAATAAAGTTAATGCTCCGCAAGCATTGACGCTTTGGCAAAAGATCACCGCTTTATCCACTTCACCGCCTTGCGACATCTCAGTCAAAGAACGTGCTTTCGTAGCGCACCGAGGTCCCAAATAATGCAGGAATATTCTACAAGCACAAACGTTTGACTCGATCAGCAGACATACAACATGGAAATCCCCTACCCTCAATTCTGAAATAGGTCAAATTTAATGACTGGTAGTTTGTTTTATTGTCGGGTTGAGATAGTTTTCGTATACAACGGTTGAGCCTCCAGTCCGAGACTCTCGATTGGTGTTGTCAGCGGTTATTAGTCAGGCATAAGCATACTATATTTAGTTTGCCACCGGTCATTCATAATTAGTATCTACTAGTTATCGGTTTGATTCGCTGACAGCTTTTCACGATTTGACCTAGTTTTCAGTGAGGTTAAAAGATGAAAATGCTAGACAATAATCTTTCATATTGCTGTTATAATTCTCCTGTGGGATGCCTAAATCTCCATTCGATCACAAAGAATCCTTTATCTCAATGCGATTGGTGATTTATAAGCCTCATACCTCCCTTGATAACGTTGAGCTCACTACGAATGATCTACGTTATACAGTCCCAGTGACCCAATCAGAGACTTTATATTATGCAGTGTACGTCAAGCGCTGATGCAGATAACCACTTCTATCATACACATTGGTGACCAATGAGATGTCTAAGTTTTATAATGGCATCCTGTATCGTTATTAATCCTAAGATAACAAGCCTTCATAATGATAGTGCAAAATTGTTAATAATGGAAGATGCAGACCGGAAGATCATTGACGTCAACATTGAAGCTGCGATATTTGTAACATGATAATTTCACTTATCTAGAAAATCGGCGGACGGCACATCAATTTCTACAGACCGTTTTGTTGTTAAATAGTCTTGTAAGGTCGCACACTACTCCCTCTCTCACAAAACTCATCTCTCGGAACCTGGTCTATGCTCGACCAACAGTATTGGTTCTAGAATGCTTGTACTGCAGCCACATGTCCACCTCAACCACGCCAGCTGCCAGATGAGGTAGACGACGAGCAGGTATTAGATATAGAATGCGGAAGATAGTTCTCGGACAGTTACATTAGTGGGGGCTTATCGTGTTGGTGGCGGACATGAGACTTTGCAGAAAAAGCTCAACAGGGTTTGTTGCTTTAAGTTTGTGCCCTCTTCGGAAACATCCGGCTCTAAATGTGCCTTGATCTTCTGCGTTACTGGGGAATGTTATTGCTTCTTGCCAGGTAACACAATACTCTCAAGTCAGCCCTAAGGTTGTGATACCACCAGTATACATGAGATTTATTGTCTAATGAACCGGGTAATATTTCATGAAAGATATTAAGATATGTTTATTATAGCCTTAGACGACTATCGCGCACATCATGCTACAGCTGACATCTTCAACGGACCTAACACAGTATGTGAAGCAGATCGCAACGACGGTACAGCCTCATTTGAGATCCTGGCAACCACTAAACGGCATCACCAGATCGTGAAAGAAGCTATGAAGCTTTCGCGTATATATGGGAAGTCCTATATGAGCTTTTAAGTTGCGAGGTTGTGTCTCGGTAGAATTGTGAGCTGCGCAATGTCGTGGGTGCTATCTTGGGTCCAACTACGGCGAACGACTTATCAATTGCGTCGGGATATAGCGTCTAGAACACTCACAGTTGACTGTAAATAGGGAAAATTCTGGCAGAGATTATTAGGGAGCGAAAGCGATGAGTGCAATCAGCTTCATCCCTGGCATCGCGAGTAGCTTGTGACGTGCTGCGAGGGGTTGAGGTTTGCGAAGAAATCCTAGAGAGCACTGATCTTGACGGCCCGTAATCCCCATATCTCGCAACCATTGTCAAAAAAAAGCCTTCGCCTTTCCATTACCAACCTATCACGCGCCCCTCGTATTGTTTTCACTGGTGAGACGCAGGTTCCCGGTCTACCTTACATCCTAATCGGTACCAGCGTCAGCTTTTGAGCATACATGCATGCTTCAAGGCGGCCATGAGATTTTCCAGAAAACTTACTGGTTCATGTCATCGCGATGGTTGAACCAATATCAGGATATGTTGTATCGTATCTTGTACTTCGGGGCTGGCCCATGACAGTGCACTGCACGGAATCTTTCTTCTGATAAGCTTGAGTAGTTTGCTTTTGCTCCGATACATTGTCATGCTCTATGGTGCAGAATCTCTTCAAGAAAAGGTCCAAATTATCGAATTGCTTGATGGCAAGGTCATGAACGAGAAGATTGAACTGTATTGGCAAAAGAATACAGATTGCCTGCCCATGGATAACTAGAAGAGCTATCGTTCAATGTTCCGGACACTTGCTTATTGTTTATTTAGAGTGACATCGAGAACAAATATATTAAGGTACATAAGTTCGTCACAACTTGACTCATCGGTACATTCATAGGTATTAAAATATTAGCCAACAGCAAACTTTCCGAGTTATTGGAGGGCTTTTTGGAACTTCAGAAAAAGGACAGGCTTGAGCACCAACGAGAAGAATGTAAGGAATCTTGATCATTGATAGCAGTTTACTGACGTTGTAAATGATAACCTACCATTGTCTGCCTGGTTACGGCTGGAGTACCAGCGCTTGACTGGCGGTGATATTTTCCGCTGGCTTGGAGCCGGAAAGGATAAGTAAGAGAAATCTGGAACTGGCTGCAAAGCAGTAATATGTCCTGCTTATATAGAGACTTGCAGGCCAAGGGTACCTTGTGCACTATCTTGGAAAGCAAAAAGGTCTCTTTTTATGCGTTACTACATCGAATAATCTCAACTCTATTTATGCTTGTTACGGCAGTGTTTCATCAGGATTGCCCACGTGTGAAATAACTTCCGCTCAAGGGCCATCAAGACAAAATCCATATATTCGCTCTATCGATCTTGATCTCTGAGGCCAGAGTAAAGTAACAGAAGTGGCAACAGACTAATAGCTATCTAAGCTTCTAAATGCTTGCCAAATGTCTGTCCAACCTTGAGCACCGTCTCAATATGGGTCAAGTTCAACTTGGCTCCTTCAAATCTTGCAAGAGTTTTTGCCGTGTTTAGTGCGTTGGATATCTCCCGCCCATTCAGTATATGATGAACCAGATCATTCACAGCTTGGCCACTCAACTCTGCTCCGCCAATTTCTGTCTCGTCGATTGGGACAGCCTCAAGATTCTGCCGCCAGATCTGGCGACGCACGTCAGCCGCGGGAGGACCAAAGGAAAGTGACAGATGGATGCGGGATTTCATTGCAGCATCTATACTTCCCAGCCGATTGGTCGTCAGGAAGACAATACCAGAGAAATATTCGAGGTGTTTGAGGAATACGGCCACAAGTGCGTTGCGCGTAGTGCTGTTGGAGGTCAAGTCTCGGCTCTCGAGGAAGACATCTGCTTCATCGAATAAAATGATTGCGTTCCAGGTTGTGGCATACTGGAGAATCTGTTTGAGCCTGAGCTCAAAGTCCCAAGCTCTGAATCCCAGGGAAATTAGTTTCTGCGTGGTGGGAAATCCTTCAGCCGATATCACTCACCTATCGTATCTATTCACTTCACTTAAAGAAGTGGATAAGAGAGCTTTCTTGGACATCTCGGCTGCTGTTTCTGCGGACAACGTCTTACCAGACCCTGGGGTTCCATGTCTGGTAATTTAGTTAGTCTCTTATTTCACGAACGGCTTGGTCAAGACTCACAGAAGAACTACCAGTCCTTTCCCTTTTTGCTCTGACTGGTTTCTAACTCTCTCGGGGTGTTTGTGCGACATTATAAGAGCTCTCAAAACCATTTTCTGCTGTTGCTCAAGGATAAGTGAGGACTACGCATCGTCCTTCCAAGCCACATCCCTCAAATTGTCTACCAAATATCGACACCACTCTTTTCGGCTTATCGAGTAGCCCAAGAGATATGGGGGGCAGAGAAGAAATTCAGGATCTTCCAGATCTTCAATCATGGTAACTTTGTTATAATTGTCTTCTTCAAAGGTCGTGCGATCAAGCACCACTCGGCCAGTTTCCTGTCAATCGTTAGTACAGTGTTTTCGTCGCTGTATGATGCCTTACTGTGAATGGTAACCAAACAGGTGGGAAGTCTGCCATATCTGGATCAAAGAAATCATAAGGGGGCTCTTTCAGAAACTCTGCGATTCCATCGTAATCCTTTATCAGGATACCTCGGTTAGCAACAAATCTCTGGTCCCGTTGCAGAAGCTCGGTTTCCAGCTCCGGACCATTAGAGCAGAACTTTCGTGGATAGATAGGTAGGCTGCTGATCCTGGCAGGATGATCCGAGGCAAAGTGATCCTGTTGGAAAATATTAACGGACCTCTGGGCCTCTCCAATAGCGCTGTCGTTTGCATCGCAGTACTTTGTATGAACTGTTAAGTATGGTCCTCGGTTCCTACTTGTCCCATAAGACACCTTTTCCACACGTGTTAACCACGGCTTTCCCAAGACCTCGCTTACGGTGAGATTGCCTGGCCGGTAGATGACCCATGCTTGCTTGAAGGTAATCATGTGCTTCTGGAGCATGTGCTGAAGCGTTCGTCTCTCTGGACCCATCTCTTCTTCCATGAAGCGGATGAGCAGGTTGAGGTGTTGTCGCATGCGGGGAGAGTCAGCGCCATCTCTGTAGGCTTCTAACTGATCCCAGTTGTGTAACAAGATCTGGAATGGGCTCTCCAATTTGAACGAGCTTTTGAAGTCTGACGCGACGGTCGGGTATGAACCGATAACTTTTTGAAACGCTTTATGAAGCAGTGGAGAGTTGATGCAAATAGTAGTTGATTCAACTTCACGCTTTTCTGAGAAGCGTCTTCTGATGATCAAGGCATATGGACTGTCTTCATCATCTTCGGACCCTTTTGTTGGCTCAGAGTCCTGGAATTGCTCCTTGCATTGATCTCTCCCATCTTTGTTCTTGATATGATGATAAATCTTGGATTCGCAAATGGATTCTTGGGAGGCCGGCTCAACGCCGTTCTCAACCTTGGTTTCCAAATTTCCAGCAGTCATGCTTCTGAGTGTTGATGTGGCCGAGTATTGGAGTAACCAAGGGTTACTGGAGATGTTGTGAAACGAGAACTTGAAGTGCTAGGGTTAATAAAAGACACACTGAATTGTCATGGACTTGGGAGCTGAGGCTCTGCAACCATCTCACTTCTGATAAGGCTCCGCAGAGAGACCTTGTTTCGGTAACCAGTTCGGTCAGCATGCATCAACAGCACATAGCACGCCATGTGACTTGACTACATTTTGCGGCACAGTCTGCAGCATCGAGAGCCCGATAAGCCAAAATATCCCTCACCGTCAAGAAATGATGAGTGATTCCTGCCTATGTCAACCACCAAAAAGCGTTCCTGTTTTTAATGAAGCTGGGTTCGTAACCAACAGCATATGTAGCTTGTGCAGGTTATAACAGAAAGTAATATGACAATCATGCGCAAGAATCAGACCATGCCAAGACGAATGAACCTGGACGATCTGACATGCATAAGAGAATAGTAGCCAATTGGGACTGGGACTTTAATGCATAGTAAGAACAATATTGGCCGGAGTTTCGGAGAATTCAGAATAGTCTTATCCGGCTGCTTGATTGGTATCGCTCATATCGCTCACACCGTTATGTAACCCAAGGTCACGCAAGCGAAGGGGCCGGGCAGAGAGGGGTTGTTACCTATTTTCAATCCCACGTTCCATGGATGAAACGCTCCTGTCTAACCTACGCAACAACCCACTCGACTTTGGACAGGGGCGAGATATTTCATCCTTTCCATGATGCTTCGTTAAGTGAGAAAGAGAAAACTCAAGAAGCATTTGCAAGAGGACAAGAAACCCAACATGTCAACATTCTCGTTCTCAAGGGCCTCATCTTTCAACGCTACAGAAAACGAGAACTCATTCAATACAATCTGTGAAAATGCCATCGACGACTTTTTGGAAGATCCAGAGACAACAAAACTAGCCGATAATCCGTTCGTTCAGTACGTGAGATATAGGAAGAAGCA
The DNA here is from genome assembly GCA_002980515.1 of Fusarium burgessii. Classification (NCBI taxonomy): domain Eukaryota; kingdom Fungi; phylum Ascomycota; class Sordariomycetes; order Hypocreales; family Nectriaceae; genus Fusarium; species Fusarium burgessii. Next base: position 7,908 of record PVQA01000739.1, on the reverse strand, counting down.
GCTAGAGAAAGGCGCAGCTCAAGATCACAATGACCCGATTGAGCAGACGCAACAATGCATTCGCGAAGTCGAGCAAAGATGGATAGGGAGCAAAGCCCATAACCTACGAGAAAAGGTCAACCCATTCGTGGAAAGCATCGCTGCTCTGACGAAATCATGCGAAACCCTTCTTCAGCCCGCTCCTTTCGGTGTCGCGATCGCTGTTTCTGGGTTCCGCATCATGCTTGAGCTCGCGACCAAGGCTCATGGAGCAGTCGAAGATATACTCAACGCTCTTCAAGAGATTCCGCCACTCCTCGACTGCTACAAGATGACTGCTATGTCGCAACAAACTTCACCACAAATATCCAAGGCTATTAGCAAGTCGTACAAGAACATTCTGAATTTCTGGGCCTATTCAGCCAAGATCTTGTCCAAGAGCTACGCAAAAGTCACGCTCTCCTCCACGGTACGGCCCTTCAAACAAGATATACAGACCTTCCGAGAGAGGTTTCGGGAAGATTCCAAGCAAGTCAGCCATCTACTTATTGCAAATATGGCTATTGAGAGGGCAAAGGAGAACCAAGAGAAAGCGCGAGACGATGTTCTCCGGCGGATAAGAGGTGGTGAGAAAAGTGACTCATTTGACGCCGACAGAGACTTGGAGACCAGAAATCTGTGTCGCACTGAAGGTACTTGTGAGTGGATATTCGAAAGACAGGAGTTCAAGGATTGGAGGGATGCGAGAAAGAATTCTGTTCTTTGGTACAATGGGCCCCCGGGCTCTGGGAAAAGTGTCCTTGCGTCCACAGTCATCAAACACCTTCAAAAACAGCCCGAATCAGAAGTCGTTTACTTCTTTTATTCGTTCAAATCTGCCTCCAAGAAACAGGAGACTTGTGGGTTACGGTCAATCGTTTTGCAGCTTTTACGATAGCTCGACGTCGCCGCAAACCCTCTGAGATCTGAATATATTCGAGCAAAGAACAATGGCTTCCACGAGCTGAGCAACAATGACGGGGAGATAATGGTCAGGCTTCTACGCATACTCCTCAACCACAGCCGCTTTTCCCAGATTTATGTGGTATTGGACGGTTTGGACGAGTGCACAGCTAGAGATCACGACAATGTTGTATTTCGCAACTTACAGCAGCTTCTCAATCTTGACACACTCGGGACAGTCAAGTGGTTCCTTGCTAGCAGGGATGTTCCCGAGATACGATCCGTTAAAGGAGCTTTCAAAGCCATTGAACTCAAACCGGACCTTAAGGATACTTCCAAAGACATACGTGCTTTCCTTGATGCACAAAGGATCTGCCCAACTCACGATAAACCCTGGTTTGACGAAGAAGAAGACAACTTTCTCTATGCGCGGCTTCTTTGCGAGATTGCAAAGAATAAGGGCTACAGAACCAAGCAAGGAACAATTGATGCTCTTCAAAGCTTCCCCAGAGGCTTGGAGGACTGTTATATCAAATCGCTGGCCAGAATCGCAGGACTTCCCTGTCACAAACAGGATCTAGCGAAGTAAGTTCCTAATAAAACCTCCAACCTTGGTGTCGAGCTTCAGACTTGTGACATTGACGTACTACCCATAGACGAACCTTTCGAATTCTCACCCTGTCAGAAAAAGAACTTACGCTGATGGAGCTTATCGACGCTCTTAAGCCATATTCCATCCCCTTGAATAGAGCGACAAAGTCAATGGAAGATGCACTTTGTTATTACGACAGAGTGAAAGATGTTTGCAGTCCATTGATCACTATGGAAGACACAAGCGACTCCCAGAAGATCTCGCTATGCCACAAGTCAGTCAAAGACTTTTTCATTGACCCCAAGAACAAAGAAAGAATCGAAGAGTACCTGCCAGAATTATTTATCGATGAGCTTAAAGCTTCAGAGGAACTTGGAGTCAACTGCATCGAGTACCCAAGCGATGAACGTTACAAAAGCCCTAGCGACCTCATGACTTTGGTCACAAAGAACGCGTCATCTTATGACAACGCCTTCCTTCGTTACGCCGCCGTCTTTTGGCATATGCATATGCGAGACATCAATCCAAGCTCTGATACATTAAAAGTTGTCCAAGATTTCCTCAAAAGCCCTGCCTTTTGGACATGCATCTACGTGCAGAGCCACGCAGCACCGCATCTTTTTGCACGTTACAGGCAGGAAACAAGTCAGCATTATCTGCCGATGATGGGGATAACCCGGGGTGCGACTCTCCAGTTTGGGCTTCCTCTGCCCTCATGGAAAGAAGAATTCTCGTCCGCAGATTACATGTCGCTGGATCGCTCATTTTGCGCTTTCGTTCTGGACTGGGGCGAGCTCCTTGCTAAGAATCCTGACCAGCTTCATCATGCAGTTCCGCTCACACTTTATAAGCCCAGTTGTCACCTGAAAGCTCCGAGTGGGCTTCAAAAAGTACGCATCAAATATGTTTCCAAGCTTCTCGAGCCTGCGACGGGTATGCGTATATTAGAGTCCTCATTTTCTTCCACTAGTAAGAAGCGAGGTTCTAGAACATTGCAGCTGCGCATCATCCACGAACATGGTGCAGTGCCAAATCGCCAGATCAAAGTTAACCAAGTGGATGTTTTCTCTCGGACAAAGTCTGATCAAGTGAAGGAGCCCATGCTCGAATCAGAGGCACCTGGGATTGAATGGATCACCACCATTGCCCGGGACAACAAGCAGGGCCAAACAATTCTGCAAGGCTGGAGAGTCGAGAGGCACGATATGAGTATTACTCGCCGCAGACAAGGGGATGCATCACAGGACCAGACTGATCAGCCTCCTTCAGAAGTGCGAAGGGAACTGAATCTTGACCAGGACCAAGGAGAGCACTGGAATCTCGTTCAGCTTGACATAGTTACTCAACCGAATCGGAAAGACACGGATTCTGTGACTCGACTATTCCACTTCCGAAAAGGGTACTGTGCGATCCATTCTCACGATGGTACGAAGATACAGAAAGGCATAAACAACAGCACTTCATCCTCCGGAGACAGCAGCTCAGACTCTGATGGCGATTCTGATTGGAGCATGGACTCGGACGACGCCTCAGATTCAAGTGATACGCACAGCATCAATGATGGGAAGGATGCCAATTCGAAGACTCGCAATAATTGTGACGGAGAACCGAATGAGCCACTCACAGATTGTCTTATCATGGCAAGTGACTTTGGCAAGCCTGTTTGGAGGCCTATTCAGATTAATCACTTAGCATGGTCTAGGTTGATTGGCACACGTCATCCAGTACTGCCTATAGTCGCTGTGTCTCACAGGCTGGGCCAGGTCGAAGTTATGAATGATCATAGCGGCGTTAGTACAAGTTTCGAGATTGCGGAAGATGGGCAAAGCGAAGCAATACAGATGGTGGCAAGCTCGCGAGGTATACCAGATACGCCAATTCACTTTACTGTGAATAATAGACTGACATCCAATTAGAAGTGCAATTCTCGCCTTGCGGAAACTATCTCACCCTCTTATCCGTCAGCTTCTACCAGAGAGAGGTTTGTGCAGAATGTCACGTTGCTGTATCATGCTTTGAGTTCGTTCAAAGTTCGGCTGGATACAGCTTCCAGGCTTGCAAAGATGGTCCATTCGCAGCCTTCAGCTACAGCTTTCTGGGGAGGGTCGACGAGCTACCTCGGCCTTACATTATGACGAATTGGACGGCTGAGCATCTTACCTTGGCGCTTCCTCCACTTACCTACAGTCCCAAAATCATCAGGATCTCGCTCACATTTTCAAAAAATCAGGAAGACTTACCATCAAGAATATCAACACTCACATATCCAATCTTTCTCCCGCAATCGACCATCTCACGCAGTCCACATATCATGTACTGCGATGGTGGCTCGCCTGAGAAGGATAGTTATTTATACCTCGTATTAAATACGCCAGAGCCATCATTGTGCCCAGACTCGACCCTACGTTGTGGACCGGGTCACTTTCGCGGGTCAGAATGTGCTGTACACACTTTTAATGATAAAAGATCTGAGATGAGCGCTCCAGTGGTGATGGGTTGGAGGATGCTAGGCAGCGGCAAGGCCAGAAAGACAGAAGACGATACGAATGAGGGTGATGAATCTCAAGAGAAGTATGCTTGGAGAGACTGGAACGACGAAGATGAGGTTTCTGAAGATGTGCTCGCGAAGAGATCAGCTGCGGATGAGTATCAGATGTTACGTGGGGATTTTGTAGGTGAAACATATTCTGTGCCTATTCGGTCTGGATTAAACTGGACAAGGGTAGGGGTTTTGACTTGCTGATTAATTTTCATTGGATTACTTGTAATGATAAAACCTCGATAAATAGACAGCCCCGTCCATGAATGGCATGAGAGTATCGATATTTTAAACCCCTTTTGGTTGAGCTGCTATAACTTTCTGCAAGTTTCGATCCCGCTCTGCTAGTGACTCAACCGTCGGTCGTCCATATGTTTCTTCTGTTTCCTTTGTGATCTTATCCGTCCAGTCACCATCACCTTCCGAGCCTTGGCCAGACTTAGTCGCAGACGTTCCTTTAAGGCTGATATCACCCGAATCATCCCAACAAGCCTCCATCGTATCAGCCAAATTATGCAGAAATGCACCTATTCCTCCAGTTCCGCCAGCACTGTTGTATGTTCTGAATGGCCCGGCTACTGCCCATCGTGGCGCTATGCTAGCCTCGACGATGGTGTCGAGATCCTCAACTGATACAACGTCGTTTGCGACGAGATGGCAGGCTTCTCGGAAAAGAGCGAAAGCCAGGCGATTTCCAACAAAGCCTTGGGTTTCTTTGTTAATTCTAACTGGCCGATGTCCCGAGCCTAGATTCTTGAAGTAATCGATGGCGAATTGAGTTCTTTCCGGCTCGGTGTGAGGTGAGGGAACTACTTCAATCAATGGCATCAAATGAGGCTTTGAAATTATATCAGCAACAGATTCAAGACAAAAAACTCAGTTAAGCTTACTGGGTTGAAAGGATGAACCACGAGAACCCTGGACTTATCGTCGAGATCTTCCACCTGCCTCGATGCACTTATGCCAGACGTAGAACTCCATAGATGGGCAGTTGAAGGGGCGTATTTGATGACTTTAGCCCAGTTTGACTTTTTAAAGTCGACACTATCGGGGCCTTGCTCTTGAACGATTGTTGCGCCGGAACAGACTTCTTCGATTGAAGAGCATATCAGCAGGCGACCATCAGAGATAAGCTGTTGGGTTGAGAGATCAGACGGGAGATTATCCTTCTTCGCTGATTCGAGATAGACTGGTAAGAGGCTTTCAATATGCTCTTTCAAATCGCTGCGGACATCGTATAGTCTGAGGTCGGCGTTTGAATAGCGCAGATGTAGTGCGGCGAAGGAGAGGCCAATTGTGCCCAAGCCGATGAGGGCAATTGTTTCCTTGTTATGTCCTTCGGTCATTTTCTCAGTTTATGTCGTGATATGATGGTCAAATGGGAAGTCTCTGGTGTGATGATAGCGCGAGTTTTCAGGCTAATCGTTAGTGGAGAAGAGGGGAAACTCATCCGAGGTTAAAATGAGTGATCACATTGGAGCATAATCAGCTGACGCACTATCCATATTTATTCGAAACTAGTATTCTATCTGTATAAGATTATAGTCTAATCTCATTTATATAGTCTTGGTCTTCTTTACAAAGAAACAACGATCTTTTTAGCAGACACGCCCTTGGCCAGCGTGTTGATACCCAACTGAATCGACTCCAAACCCTTTCCAATAACCTCCGCCTCCGGAACAGCCTTGAACTTGCCCTGCTCCAAAGCAGCGGGTATATAATCCGAGAAAACAGCCTTGGCAACAGGAGTGTTAATAATGCTAGTTGAAAGAATAGTTTTGGCCTCGACTCCCGCGACCTCAGAGGAAGGCGATCGCACGCAAATAAGCTTACGAAGACCATCGGCGTGAACAATTGATTGGCTTGCGCCATTCATTCCGTCTTCAGAGCCACTGGCATCAAATGCACCTGCGAGCCTCTTGCCGGTGAGGAGAGAGGCAATGTCCTTGGTGACTTGGGGAGACTTGTATTCGAAAACGTGGTCGGCTCCAAGACTCTTGACGTACTCGTGGTTTTTTGCAGATGCAGTTGTAATGACTTCGTAGCCAGCAGCTTTGGCTAGCTGAATCGCTGAGCCGCCGACACTGGATGAGCCTCCCCAGATCAGGACTGTCTCCTCAGTTGTCGTCGGATCGAGGCTAGGATATCTCATCTTGAGCGTCGAATCGCCGAACAGAGACCATGCAGCCGTGGCGAGAGAAAGAGGCAGAACAGCAGCTTGTTCAAAAGACAAATTCTCAGGGATCTTGGAAGCGCACTCGGCACGAATAACAGTATACTCCTGGAACGCGCCGTGTGCGTTATCCTTGCTAGCAAGTGAAGTCGCATATCCCAAAACTCTATCACCAGGCTTGAAAGCGGTGACATCAGGGCCTACAGCTTCGACGGTACCCGCGACATCTTCGCCGAGAATAACAGGGTATTGAGAAGGTTGAATAAAAATGCCTACGTATTGATTGGCGACATCGACGGGGTTCATAGCCACAGCCGCATTCTTAACGAGGATATGGCCTTCGGTTGGTTGAGTGAGAGGGGCTTCCTTGACTTTGAATGGTGACGTCTTTGCGGCTACGAGCCATGCAGCATTGTTGGAGGGCATTTCGGCAGTTGTTCTAATAAAGATTCTATAAAATTTGATGGTATTCGGGTAAAGTTGCAAAGTGTAAAATGGTGTAAAGTCTTTGCAAATGAAAATCTTGGATACGATATGAGACAAACTGACGTCGAACATTCTTCGTCATTCCTGACTCAGGGACCACATTCATCACGTCAATTATCGCGTGGTTGGCTGGAGATTGGTCCACGATCGGTTTAGCGGTGTATAATTAGAGTTTTGTGCCTCGGCACTCACCGCGGTATTGTCTCATTATGTTGTAGTTTAGTGGATACGCCATCTTGACGATCTTGGCTTTTGTTAGTGTTAGTGCCATTCTGAGGCTTCAAGATGATTTTCAAACTTGTAACTTTTTTTGTAGAGAATAGAATAGTAAATAGATTTCATTATGTATTCGTCGCCAGGTTAATTATTTCAAAGGAAAGATGACAAAAGCTGTAGAGAAGACACCTTTTAAGTGCCAGACAGAAATAGCGATCTGTTACAAAAGATAAATAATGCCATTTAGCCTGGTGTATGATGATTATAAGAAAAGTAGGTTCAATATAAAAATTATTGTTATATTCATTAATTTTTATGACTTTCGGGTTAGTAGATCTTAGTAGTGTCATGATATACTCATCTTGGGGACTGATAAGACTTTATAAATGAGTCAGGTTCAAGCCAGACTGCACTGCCGATATTGCACTCTAACGTTCATGGTACCAGTTCCTTGCGTTCTATCTGTTCTTATTGATCCTCTTTGGGTATCTTCAGAAAGATGGGCTAGTAGATGTATCCAGGATAATGAAGGACGAATTTCTGATTCTGGGTAGAAAGCACTTTTTAAACATCACAGCAGCCCTATCGATAAATCTCTCAGTTTTAACTATCATTAGGTGTTATTCGAATCATTTTCTTATGATATAAACCTTCTATCTGGGTTTCGTTATATTTTCCTGCTATATACGCTCTATCAATGTTAGCATGCACGATGTTGATGTATAAACCTCAATTGGCATGCAATTTTCAATATAGCCTAGTTGTATAGTTCCAAGATCAATTATCTGCCATTATAGCCCAGTAGACTGCTTGAGACATCAGCAAAGAATAGTCAGACCACATCAGGTATGACAAAAGAGATATGGACAGTCATACGTAAAATTATTGAATACACTTTTACTCTAAAATTAGCAAAAATATGAAAAAATTCTTAATCACTTTAGTATACTGTATATTTATTTTATATATTTGAATATAGGT
>PVQA01000738.1:0-48496 GCA_002980515.1 Fusarium burgessii | reverse complement strand
AGTACAGGAATCAGTAAATACAAAGAGCACGTACCTCAAACAAGCCAAGGAGTAACGTGCACCAAAGAACACCCTGACAATCTAACGCATCCGATGATTGAAGACGACCTTGAAGTTTTTGTATCGCTTTGCTATACGATTTTAAAGCGAAGTGATATGGGGATCTAAGCTCGTCCAAACATCTTCCGTTTGGCTGGCGACTAATTTCAAGAGTACCAATTGCAATTGTTGCCTCTCGCAGTGGTGGACATGTTTGAATTAGCGGCAGAAGATCAGACCCCAACTTTGCGAACTCTGGAGTGAATTCACATCGTTGGAGAAATAAGAAAAATGTCTTCAAGTATATGCTTTCAGGTTTCTCGCTGATTTGTATAGACAGTTTGGTTGGTTGTTGCGGCACTGGAAAGCTGACAAATTTGAGATCGGATACTGTTACGGCTTGGGGCTTGCAGGGAATTTTAATGCGAGTGCAGTATTCACAGGGGGTACCTCCTTGGCACTTTTCTAACGTGTTAGTTGAAGTTGTGTTTTATGTGATGGCTTTCAGACCTTGATGCGTCGCCTTGCACATGATTGGCAGCGGGTTAACCTTTTGCGCTTGTCTAGCGGACCGACGATACGTTGGGTTTTCATTGGAAGGGCTTCTCAAAGAATATGCAGTACAGATCAGATTGTTATCATCAGGAAGTCATCAGCAGACTTAATTGGAAATATCTTTCGTAGGCTGGTTGACGCGTAACATGATATTGAGGCTTGAGCTAGCATTCATTCAACTCCACTGGGCTTGACTCGATATGGAAACATTTGAGCGCGGTGGAGTAAGCTGACCATTAAATCCAACCAATCTTGTTTCCGTATTCTTTTTCTGACGCATGAAGAAAGCAAGCCGGCATACTGAAGTTAGTTCGAGTCAGAGTTGCAGACAGAAGCTTGTGACATCGCATCACTATACAGTTGTTAAGAACTCGCTTCAAATTTTATTACCCTGGTTGCGTATAATCATATTAAAATTAATTGAGAATGATCTCTATCCAGAGCTGTACTGTGTTGTAATATCCCCAAACTCCCTCTAGCATATAAATTCCACTTTTGATGACCTTTTGGTAGTATCAGCTTGCGAGTAGCCCCAACCATGACGCCTTTTAATACTCTAATTTTTCATGACATTTTTTTGCCGTCAATTAAGTACCCCATAACAGATATTAATGCATAGTCGCAGGTTGTCTTATAACCTTGCGCGAAGAACAAACCATTTTCCAAGTAGCAGTGCTCGTCCGGTAGTAAAGAAGATAGCCGCCAATACAATGATGGCAAGATAGAAGCAACCCAGGAGCTGAGCGCCTAACTTCTCAAGCAATGTTCCGCTTAGGGGATTAGCTAGGAGTAGTGCGACAGCTACACACATATTCGTAGAACCTGTTTTCGAGTTAGTGACTGGGATTTGTCACAAGATGAGAGAGTCATAAAGACTCACCAAAGTATCGTGCATAGTCTTGAGGCTCACAAGTCTTTCCAGTGCATACTGTAGTATGTTAGTATTAAAACAACATGAACGAAACAGACAACTTACATGGTGATAGCACGTAGAAAGATCCCGAACAGTAGCCCCAGAGAGCAGTAAAAGTGTACAAGAGGGGAGCTGATGTCGTGCTGAATGGGATAAAAATAGTTGAGATGAACACCAGAATGACCAGCATGGTGCTAATCATGGCATTGAATGGTCCAACCTTGTCACCCACGAATCCAATCGAGAAGCGACCCAGGCACGAACAGGCACCCAAGATGGATAATAGCGTGTATCCGTCCTCAGTGGAAAGTCCCGCTCCTCTTGCGATAGTCGGTAACATGCCACCAATTCCATAGTTGACAAACTCGACCATGGAGATACCAAGGGCAGTGACAACAAAACTCAAAGACCTAAAAGCAGACAAGTCCAAACTGAAGCTTTGAGGTTTTTGAACGGTAGTTCGACCCTCAGTGAGACGGTGGAATGGGAGATAGCATAAGACGCCAAGTGAGGTGATACATGCTATGACCAGCGCGACGAGCCTCATTGACCAAGCCCAACCAAGCTTGCCAAAAGTCGCACGAAGCATCATGGGGTAGATAATACCACCAAGCGAGGTTCCCATGACAGCAATGCCCATAGCAAGACCGCGACGGCGTGTAAAGAGCTTGCCGATAACGCCGATGGCAGTGACAGCGCCGATACCGCTCCCGATACTCCCAAAGAGGCCGAGACAGAGAATAAAATGCCAATATTCCTTGCATTCAGCCAAAAGCAAGAATGTGACAGTGGAGAAGGCTGCGGCGATCGGGCCGAGGATCTGAGGTCCATATCGATCTAAAATTGAGCCGATCTGGAAGTTGAAGATGAGTGAGAGAAAGAGGTAAGTTCCTGATATCCATCCGATTTGGCTGACGCTGTATCCATTTAATTCATTGATTGTTAGATAAGATTGGATTGTTCCGAGTGAGTTCATGAAACCTGCAACATATCGTCAGTCAATGTTATTCAAAGGTATGAACGAATGCAACTCACCATAAGAAGATATCAGGAATAAAAGTGATGCAAAAACGCAAAGCCAAGCGCCAATATCTGACTCAATGTCTGTTTTGTCTGGTTCCTTTTCACTATCAGAACCAGGAGTTTGATCTAGTTGTGTTGTTGAAGGGGCGCGAGTCGGTGCATTTTCGATGTCTGTATCAGACGCGCTTTCGCGGAATAGAGTAGGGGAGGTCGATCTTGATCGCTCCATATTGATCTTATGGTTGGTAAATGAAATGTGTAATTAAAGTCAATTGCTGTCAATCGCTGATGTCTTATTCTTCTAGTACAGTCAACAACTTATATACTCTATTTATATGGATAAAGTACCTGACGTCCACCGCCATCAATCTCCACTCACGATATATCTTCACATCATGAGCCTCAAGGCAAAAAAAAAAAAAAAAGAAGAACGTATCTTCGCTTAATCCCAATCAACGCCATTCTACGACGTCGATCTCGAGTCTCGTGCCTGAGTCCAAGGAAAAGATTTAAAGACCTAGTAAACAAATCTAATAATGGCCCAAGCTCGTTCGATCGACTCGGCCAGACCCGCCGTGTTGGATCAGCCATCTTGTGTTGTACTCCACATAGTGGACCTTTGACTAAAAGACTGAAGGTCATGAGCTATTGCGTTATCGGTGAAGGTAGTAACTGAATAGTCATAATATCCACGTCTCGGCCACATTACTCACCAAAGTTTGATACGTCGCTACGTATATGGACCATGAGGTTCGGTGAGTATCATGGTTTGAACCGGGAATAACGGAGATGCACTGCCGTCAGGTACGGACGGAATGTGTACGCCGCTTCTCGGTATTGCCACTGTTGAATGCCGACGATCTGACTTTGGATCGGTGTGAGCTCGGGTGCCTTGGAAATTTCCAGGTGTCGTATTGATTGTTTATTTTAGGTTTTTCCAGACTTCTTATTAGTCCTAATATCGTGATCTTTTCCGGCTGTGCTGGAAACTTGGGATCCGCAAGCCATCAGATCATGTTTTGGCTGATTCGTCATATCACTTGATATCGCCGCATACAGTGCAATTCTTCCGAAAAAATTATTTATTTGAAGTGTTTTAAGCCCAGATTACCATGATATAGTAGTTTAAGCCCCATCTTGCACTGTAAGGCTTCTGCCGTGAATACTGGATATTTTCAAGAAAATTCTTCAGTGGCGATGGGTACACCTACTCACGTGTTTATGCATCCGATATAGGAGTCAATTGGTGCCATATAAGATTGAGTCATGACGACCATCTATTTTCTAATCCATTCAGACGTACGGTAGACATAAGAATGATGAGGGCCGGGCCCGTAGAATACTCGGGACGTAGTACATCTGGCTGAACTTCCGGTGTCTTGAACTATGTTTGACATTTCAGCACAAAGATGTTTGCATCGCGCACTACTGATCGAGTATAGTAGCTCGTAGTGGAGTTGTGATTGAAGTCACGGTACCCGAACAGCTTTGGACTTCTACTGAGATAGACACCAGAAGTCAAAGAAGAAGGGAGTCACATGCAGATATGTAGACCCATGAGAAGACATGCCCGCAGCAGACTGGAGTTACATTGTGCGAGCCAGAGCTAGGCAATTTTAGAACAGTGCTCTGCTGTAAGCATTACCCCAAGTAGAGCACATAGCTAGGAGAGCAGTCGTGTTTCATATTCGCTTACTTGTAATCAACAAAATCCGTTTCGTTGAAAGCAGGACTGTTAATATTCAAGCAACTAAAGATTCTACCTCACTCCTCAACAGCCTCATACAATAGGTTCACTTTCTACGTTAGCCTTTTGTAATTGTTTAAAGGCTGAGGGCAAATCGTGAAAAAAACTCATGCATTTGGTACCCACTGTATAACTCTAACTCCAATAGAGTACTTCCTAACTACTTCTCCAGGAAGTCGGCGGCCACAATATCCAATGAAATGAATGAGGAAGCGATGTTCCGAGACGAGTTGCTAATTACGAAAACAGACACGTGAATACTTGCAAAGATTGGGTATACACAGCGGAGTCCAGTAGCCAGTTATGCACCAAATAAAGCGGCACAGCACTCTCCGGGTAATAAACCTGCACACACGCTGGTGATCTTCCGGTTTGAAACCCTCCGGAGTAGTGAACTAGGCAGGTCGAAATGATTGTGGGGACATTTTTTGGGCGGGATATCCTCAGCTGAAAACACAATGTAACATAAAATACGACTTGCATGAGACTATTGAAATCGAATGCAAAGCAGAGCAGGACGATAACCATAATTGGATGAAGCTCTGAATGTTGTCTCATAAAGGTATTATATCACGAAATGGATACTGCCTTGAACTATGTAGGTAGGCCAATGTGAAGACTTCTTGTAGATCAGATCAGACCACGTTGGTGATTCATATGCATCAAATGCTGGAAGATGCAGGAATGAAGAGGATTTCTAAGTCTAGACCAAAGTCAGGTGAGGATTTTCTATCATGAGACATTACCTGCGCTTTTAGGGATATCTTTGAAGTTTAAGAAGCCTGACCTCGTCTCCAATATCTACAACTTCAGTCAAGAACTTCAACTCCAAGCACTCAAAGATCAACCCCTGTCAACAGCCGCAACGCACACTCCAGTAAGTGTGACATGATATACTTTTAAACTTTTATCTAGGCTCACTGACATCGAATAGCCAAGGCCTCATCAAGATGGTTAAGCCCCTCTACTTCGTCTACGCCCTCGCTGCCATCGCAGGAGTTGAAGCATGCAAGAAAACTTGCACTGCGGCTGGTGCCAGCGGCAGCACTTGCAGCTATACTTGCACTCACGTGTGCTCTGATATCTCCGCAAAGGAAGCTCGCGATACTTTCCTGGCGGCTCTGCAGCAAGGTGGTAATTCCTGCTCTGCTGTTGGAACCAGCGGCGTTAAATGTAGGAAGACTGCCAGCTTTGGAAGTTGCTATGATCACCACTGGTCATGCGGTCGTGGCTGCTAAGCTGGCGGCCAGAAATATAGTTATTAAATGGTTGAGGTTGGATGAAGAGGTTCGGTGCAAAGTTGCAAGTAAAGGTGTAGGAACATGAATAGCCAAATTGCTACTGAAATCTTACTTTACCCATTCTTCCCATGTACATGTCGGAGTAAGCTTGTGTCGCCTATGCTTAGTAAGGGATCATTTTATGCTGAAAACCCTCAACGATCAGACCATAGTGTCTATAGCAGCCAGGACGGTATTTTCCGATCTTCGGTATGCGAAATTACCGACACTAATATCGAAATCCTTTTGCTTTGGCAAACTAATACCTATCGTCCCGGTTATTTCTCATATTACTGTAAAATCAAGCAACTTAAATCGCTTCAACTTCTTGGTGGCGCTGATCTAAAGCCTTTTGCCCCTGAGGCCTGAGGTCCGAGACATGATGAGACAGGAGCTTCTGGATCCCAATAATAGAAATGCTATACACGGATAATTCCGCGTCTGGAGCATACGACTAAGGAACATATAATAAATATGCTTATATTACTAAGTTTTAGCTCTATGACAAATTTTCAGCTACAAAAGCCCCTTGGCGAGATTCCGGCTACCTATAGTCAAAATCGGATGGCATTAGCTAGTTATAATACCGGTGGCTATCATTCAAGCAAAGCGCGATATTCCCGCACAGCTAACGGTAGACCTATCGGTATAATACCGACTAATAATGGAATCAAATACGACGTCGGCATATGAGCATGTTTTAAACAAATAGAACGGATCCGAGCCGAACTACCCGAAACCCCCTGAATGCGCACGGACAAATGCCCAAAACCGTCATCGGTGCCACTATGTAACAAGGTACCCTGCAACTGCGCTACTCGATGCGGTTTTGCTTCTTCTAATGCTAATACAGGGTACGTTAGATATAAAGTTGCGATGGTATGCGAGCCAATCAGTGTAATTCTCACAAGCACACTGCTGATGGTGAAATCGTTCAAGAACCTGCTATAACAAGCATATGCCACCTATGCATTAATTTAGAATGCTAACAAGTGACTAAAAAAAATTGAGAATCTGTATCTACTTGTTATGAAAGTGTCCAGGAGTGAGTGTTCCCCTATCCAAAGATCCCTGGGCCGAACTGATCACAATTTCCGTCTTGCGCATAATTCCATCCTCCTTGGCCAAAATATCCTCTGCACTATCACCAATCTGCTCATCAACCCCACTACCCAAAGGTTGTAATCCACTTCTTCGGGAAAGGTTCTTGCGGTAGGTGGATTGGAGTGCGTAACCCGAGTTGTTTTGTGACTTGCTGCGGCTCCGACTCCCCACGCGGGACTGCTCGCTGAAATAACGCACAAGAGGGGCGAGAGTTGGGATGCAAGCGACCATTATACCGAGATTGTTCTCGATCATGGACCATTTGATGAGAGCGGCTGAGTCGAGAAGGTTGGAGAGGGACTTGATGGTTTGAATGCGGACGATTTGAATGATGGAGATGAAGATTCCCATGGCGAAAAGACCGAGAAGGACGAGTTTCTTGCGGTTCGGCATTTGCAATTTAAGCAGAGTCGGGAAGGGGAGCATCATACTGGGTTTCTCTCTGTCAGCTGGTCCCAAATACTCAATTTGATGATTACTTACACGATGACATCAAAGACAATTGTCAGCGAGGCCATGGTAGTGTACATAGGTACGCCCTTGAGACAAGAACCATGCGTAATGCTCAAATCCCATTGTTTCCGAACCTGAGTACAAGATGTGTTAGCATCGGTGATTTTGTAAATTCCATGAGGGAGCGACGCACTGGTGTACAGAGATTGATCTGGGCAATCAAGAACGAAACATGGAACATGGTGCAGGCCACAGCTACGCCGACTGTAACTTTGTACCATATGCCTGAAGCCATAAATCGTAGGTACGAGATCAAAAGGCTCAGCTTGAAGCCGAGAATACTAGATATGTAACTTTTCGTTTCGGTGAGTGTCTGTTTGATATCGGGGAATGTTGATCAGACTTACAAGGGCGCACCCATGAATTGAAGCTGAAGAAAAAGATTAGCTTTTGGCGTTCAAGTTGGAGAGAAACCAGCTTTACCAGCATAAAGTTGTAGTAGTTTTCCTGGGGCAAGTCGTCAATTTTCTTAAGCCCAAGCCCCCATTTTGTCTCTGCAACATGTTAACTGGTGATCGACAACCCTCGATGTTAGCGAAACTCTACTCACGCAACACCGTCACAATGGCGAATCCGCAACTAGCGACCTGTACTGCAAGTCAGCGCGATGTCTGGGGATCTGATGCAGATCATCTTTTACCCATGTCGCGATGATGATCCAGTCATCTACAAACAAGACGTGTCAGTGCTGATGATGAGTAACTGGGAGAGAATGAGCCTCCTTACCAGCTCCGACAGACTTGAGCATAAAGCCTCTAACGTAAACTCTCAGAATCACCGTAAGGAGTGCAATTGCTGTAAAGACAATAGCAATAGACGTGATTTGGGGGCCATCGGTTGGCGAGCCACTCGGGGCGTTGTAAGTCCAGCCAGACATTGTAAAAATATTCGATAAATAGTATGGAAAACAAAATCCGGAAACGTTACGTAGACTTATACATTATCCTCTCCAGAACAAACCAGAAAAGAAAACTTTTTTTGCTCGGGTTGGACCCTTTTCCGAGGCAATGGACAGATCAGATGCACTCCGATAGCCACAAAACTCAAATCGGCAGGTCGCTTCTCTATGAGACGATGCGAAATACAACTTTATGCAGGGGTAGCGAGAGAACGTTCCTTGACCATTCATAATGGATCAAGTCCATCGGCTGTTGAGCCCCAGCACCTTGGCATCTTATTATCGGTTCGAATGAGATAAGCTTCTGACATGACCTGTCAGGTAGGCCGTTGTGCCGGTGAACCTACACATCCTAGAAGACCCGGCCCGCGTGCCCACTTTCGTGCCTGTCTCCGCTTTCGAGCGTAGTATTGCCGGTGAGACTAGCTCGTCCAGGAAGTACACACCGATGCCAGCAATGCAAGAAGAAACTCTGATAGTCCTTATATATCCCAAAAAGTAAAGACGACTTTTCTCTACAGGTCTGCGACAGATTCTAGTGTAGCATTTCTGTGAGTCACCCCGTTTTTCTTACATGTTTGCTTTGTCGCTCACGCACATAGTGTTTCATCTGCAGGATCTTCAACCATGAGAGTGACAAGCTTTGTGACAGCCGCTGTGGCATTCTCCACTGCTCAGGCATATGCTACTTCTACCAGCTGCAAATGCTTTCCTGGTGATGCTTGCTGGCCTTCGGATAATCAGTGGAAGCGTCTCAACACGACTGTCAATGGCCGTTTGATCAAGACTGTGCCGCTGGGTTCGCCGTGTCACGACCCTGCATATGATGCGGACAAATGCAAGGCTCTCCAGGGCCAATGGCAACAGACCGAGATCCAGTAAGTCAGACACTGTTACACTCTAAAAAATATGCTAACAAGTCTTAGTATGGATTCTTCATCTTCTGTCATGGCTCCGTGGTTTGCCAACCAGAGCTGTGATCCTTTCCAACCTCGATCTCGCGCCTGCGAGCTCGGAAACTATGTTCGCTATGCCGTCGAGGCACGAACCAAGGCTGACGTGGTCAACACAATCAACTTTGCCCGAAACAACAGCATCCGCTTTGTCATCCGCAACACGGGACATGACTACAATGGCAGGTCCACAGGTGCAGGTGCCCTCTCCGTCTGGACGCATCGTCTCAAGGATATCCAATTCAAGGACTACAACGCCAACGGGTACAATGGTAAGGCAGTTACTCTTGGTGCTGGAGTGCAAGGCTTTGATATCCTCAAGGCTGGAAACGATGCCGGTTATGTTGTCATCGGGGGCGAATGCCCTACTGTTGGTGTTGCAGGTGGCTATACACAAGGTGGTGGCCACTCGGCACTTAGCACAAGCTTTGGTCTGTCTGCTCAAAACACTCTTGAGTTTGAAGTCATTACGGCAGACTCTGGTGTTGTCACTGCCTCGCCAACCAAGAATGCTGATCTCTTCTGGGCTCTGAATGGTGGCGGTGGTGGTAACTGGGGCGTTGTTCTGTCCATGACGGTCAAGGCCTTTCCTGATGCCAAGGTTGGCGCTGCTACCCTGGCCTTCTTCAACACCAACAACGATCAGGCTACCTTCTACAAGGCTATTCAAGCTTTCCATTCCAAGCTGCCTGGTATGGTCGATGCAGGATCTATGGTCGTCTACTACTTCACCAACACCTTTTTCCAGATTGCTCCTTTGACGGCGTTCAACAAGTCTCAAGAGGAAGTTCAGACCCTTCTTGCGCCATTCGTCAACTCCCTCGATAGTCTGGGTATGAACTATACAGTCAAGTACAGCCAGTCAACATCATACTACAACCACTACGACACCTACTTTGGTCCTCTTCCTATTGGCAACATCCAAGTCGGAATTGCTCAATACGGTGGTCGCTTGATCCCCCGCGATACTATCGTCAATAACAACGATGATCTCACCAAAGCTGCTATCAGCATTGTGGAGCAAGGAGTTACATGGATCGGTGTTGGTACCAACGTCGCACCCTTCAGCAACACCCAGAAGCAGTCCCTTCTTCCCGCCTGGAACAAGGCTCTGGTTCATGCCACCCTCACTACACCATGGAACTTTACCGCGCCTTGGTCAGAGATGTTGGATCGTCAGAACCTCATGACGGAGACAATCATGCCTGAGATTGAAGCTGTCACTCCTGGAAGTGGAGCGTACATGAATGAGGCAGACTTCCGTCAACCAAACTTCCAGTCGGAGTTCTTCGGAGCGAATTACAACAGGCTACTGGCTGTCAAGGCAAAGTGGGATAGGCAGGGATTCTTCTATGCTCGGAACGCAGTTGGCAGTGAGCAATGGACCGTTAGCGACAGCGGCCGCATGTGCAGGGCGAAACATTGAGTAATATGCATATAATTAGGCAGCCAGTGAATAAAGCTGAAGCAGCCACAATAAGTCGAGAGTAATTATAATGAGACTTTGGCTTATCAATGCACATTTTTAGAGAAAATACCATTCCCGAACTTGAATCACAAGATATGTCTTACATATTGCAGCCCTAAAAATGGTGCATTGCTCCATATTTGCCACTAACATTCCTGCCCTGCCAAGCCTATATCGTCGGATCGAAAGAACCGTGCAAGACATTGGCGTTAGTGCTAAGCTAGAAGATAAGCATATCGTTGGTCGCATCATCTCCCTGGTTTTCTTGGCTGTCTCAAATCGCAAGACAACTTGACTTGTGATGTGCCTCAACGCATTAGAAACAGCCATCAACGAAATTAATCTCAGCCTCTTTCTTTGGTTTGGTCCGCAACGGTGAGGAATTCAAAAGACTATCCAGTATTGTGGCGCATTGCAAATCACCCTTCATTTACACAAACATTTTTTGAAGGGACAAAATGTTTTAAGCATCCCTTAAAGGAGAAATATCTCCCTTCTTTACTAAATAGACTATGTAACCCCCGCCACAAATCCGTCCCGCCAACCTTTTCCATTTTGCAGACCCTCTTCAACTACTTACTACTTTCTCCACTCGCAAACATGACTATCATCACAAGGATACGCACCTCTAAACCCAGACGAGCGATTCTCGTCACAGGTGGAGCCGGCTTTATCGGTTCCCATCTTGTCGAAGCTCTTCTTGCTGAAGGATGCTGGAGAGTTGTTGTTGTCGACAACTTCAACGAATTCTACTCTCCAGAGATCAAGCGCGCCAATCTTGCACCTCACCTGCTCAACCCGAATCTTCGGGTTTACGAAGCCGACATTGAGGATCTCGAGACTCTTCAGACTATTTTCGCTGACAACGGCTTTTCTGCTATTGTTCACCTGGCTGCCCGCGCCGGTGTTCTCCCCTCCTTGAGCATGCCCGACAAGTACTTTGATACCAATGTCAATGGTACTCTGAACCTTCTTCAGTGTGCTAGAGAGTTCGATGTCAAGCAGTTCCTCTTTGGATCTTCATCGAGTGTTTATGGCATCGGTGCAAAGGCTCCTTTCTCCGAGAACTACAAGGCCACTCAGCCTATTTCACCCTATGCAGCATCCAAATCAGCTGGCGAACTGCTTTGCCATACATACTCCCATCTCTACGGGATCCGTTGCATCTGCCTTCGGTTCTTCACCGTCTATGGCCCTCGTCAACGCCCCGATCTTGCCATTCACAAGTTCACAAAGCTCATCCACCAGGGCAAGCCTATTCCCCTCTTTGGCGATGGTTCTTCGCGTCGAGACTACACTTACGTTGATGATATCATTGAGGGCATCTTTGGTGCGCTCAAGTATGATGGATCTCTCTATGAGACCTTCAACCTTGGAGAGTCACAGACTATTCAATTGAGAGATCTCATTAGTGCTCTTGAAGATGCTCTAGGACGCAAGGCGCGTATTGAGAGAAAGGGGGAGCAAGCCGGCGACATGCCCCTCACTTATGCTGATATTTCCAAGGCTGGAGCTATGCTTGGATACAAGCCAAAAACGCAAGTTCAGGAGGGCATCGTCAAGTTTGTGGCTTGGTACTTGGGTCACTATGATTCCTGATTTGGGTTCTTTTTCTTTGTATTATTAACAATTTCTAACGTCTTGGGTTTCGGGGTTATTGGTATCCAATGGTTGTACAATAATGGATTGCATTTGTGTCTTTGGCTTCTTTTAGTCTGTTAGTTAATAATTATCATCATTTAAACGTTTACAAATGCACCCATAATGAAAGGAAAAAGCAAATAGAGATATCATTCTTACTCAGGCATATCAAGTATACCATTAAAACAGAGACTTCGCTTTCATGCCCCCAAAACATTCTTAATCGCATAACCACCAAAAGAGCGGCCTACTGGGCAATAGTGATTACGAATTCATAAGTACTTGTTTTTGTGAGCACCAGAATCATTTCCGACAATGTTTCCGCTATTTCTTTTAGAGTCTCATATATTGGTTACCAAATCACAATCCAACTCATGCCCAATATCTCAAAGCTTATCAGATACATAGTGCCCAGCGTTATTGAGGCCTCGATCAACTTGAACAACAAAAATGAAGGAGGCAAAATGGCGTAAAAGTGGCGTAAACCCGACATATGTAATCGGGAATAAAACATTTTTCATGACCCTTTCGTGCTAAACTGATCCCCAGGGGGTCAAGGCGATCACCCCCCTCACATTAGTCTAGCTGCACCTAATCTAAAGCAAGGGGGTGCTAAACGCGCCATCATTCTTCTTCCCCAACCACCAAATTGATATGTCTCAAGCCATCAACTAAGAAAAGGGCAAAGAAGGGGCAAACCATACCCTTGCTTACGATTTAACCTTAAGCACTTCCATCGGATGTCTAACGGTCACGAGAATTCCGCGTATCAACACTAAGCTATCTGAGCACCAATTTCCCTTCAAGAGACATGTATACTTTGTCCTTTATATCGTGCACTTGGTTGAATCAGAGCGTCTCCCCAGTTTCCACAGTAATAGCTCTTTAAATACTGAAGCTCTGTGGCTGAGCCAGGTTGGACAGGACCAAAGTCGATATGCTTTTCCCCAGTCCAAAACCCAAGCCGACACTTTTGTCAGTGCTCCTCAGCTCACCAAAGGTCTACAAGACTATCATCATTGGCCTATCATTGTGTCTATCTTGCTATCTTGTATCTTCGTTTTGGAACCTCAAAGTCAATGCACCAGACTGGCAGCGGTACAATGGCGATACTAACACATCGGAATCGGAGGGTCCAATTGACGCGGACCGTCGCTTTGCCTTGATCGTCCCATCCACCAAATCGAGCCCGAATTTGTGCAAGAATATTTTCAGCGCGCTCGCCTTAGGCTACCCCAGCCCAGTCATCATCAATTGGGGAGTAAATTACTGGGATATCTCACATTGGAGGTTCGGCAAAAGTTTGCCCAAGATTATCGGCATGGTGGACTACCTTGATTCTGTCATGCACCCCAATGCCACTACATCAGAAAAGCTAGAAGAAGACGATATAGTGCTCATGGTTGATGCATTCGACGTCTGGTTTCAGCTCCCTCCTCAAGTTCTTCTTAGTCGGTATCATGAGATCAACAGGAGAGCCGACGAAAGATTGCGCAAACAGTGGAAAAGAAGAGATAAGCCCATGCCCATGAAGCAGACGATCGTGGTAGCAGCAGAAAAGAAGTGCTACCCAAATGATCCTGAATTGTACGGCGTGGATTTGAAGTGCGACATTTGGCCCGAGAGCCCCTTGAGATCAGATCTCTACGTACCAGAGACTGACAAGAACTATATCTTCTTTCACAATAACCGGCCAAGATGGGTCAATGGTGGTATGTACATTGGCCCTGCAGGCGACATGAGAAGAATGTTTCGTCGAGCCAAGCAAAGGATTGAAGCCATGGTCGGCGAAGCTTTCCCTATCAGAAGCGAGCAGGGCATGATTGGCCAGATCATTGGCGAGCAAGAAGTTTGGCGTCAATTACAAAGAAACAACCATGTCAACGTCGAGTTGGAAGAGCTTGTCGGAGAGAACCTCGAATTCCATATTGGGGTTGATTACGGCCAGGAAATATCTGCACAGACTTCCGCTACGGATATCAGCGAAGAGAACGATATCTTTGACGGAGACTTTGTGTATCTGGGCGACCAAGAGGATCTTGATTTACACTCTGATGTTCGCGGTATATCGCCAGGACGAGTGAATGGTGTACCGGATGATCTCAAGTCGGTCCAAAGCCCGCTGGTTGAACATGGCAAGGCTGTTGACTGGGGCGATATGCCTCTGTTCACCGATTTCTTCCTACCATCGGTACCTGTTATGATGCATTATCACAAATTCAAGGATAGGCGTAGGATATGGTGGGACAGACCATGGTACCATGGGCATCTGCGAGGCCTTGTCAAATCCGCTCTGTTGCCAAGAGAGGCTGACGAGTCTCTAGCTACTGTTCAACTTGATAAGGGCCGCATCAGATACTGGGCTGCGTCAGCCGAGGCCATAGACAGATATCCTCGGATGGTCCTAATTAATTCCAACACAACGGCCTACGAGAGATTCCCAAGCATGAGTCTCAATGAGACGTGCCAGTATGATGGAGGAAAGGTGATACATGGACATAAATCTACGTGGGAGGAAGAAGTTTTTCGTGATGGTGGGGGTGATTTTGATGGTTCCTGATATTTTGCTTTATATTCGTGTAGCGAATGATACAGGAAATTCTCATTTTTCACATTCAATTTCGACTTTGATGGCTGTTTGGTTCTTGATATGAAACCACTGAATGAATGGCTACCCATATCGTTTATCACAAAGAGATAAGATGAGACTCGCAGCTACTCAACCTTGATGGTTGCTTCTTCAAAGTTGTCGTGACCGCCCAAGAAATCGTACGGTAATTATTCAGTGGACAATTTCCGAGTGCATGAGACTAGTGGCTGTATCACATCAAGCTATTTAGACACTACGCCTGCTACGGTACCAGTTAAACTCTGTAGCGTTAGTTGACATATTGTAGGCCCGCTTGACACTCGATAGTTCAGTCTCGTCTATGTACTTTACAGGGTTTAATTGCAGCTGAGACTAACGCTCTTATCGGCAACGTCGGGATTGACATTTAGTTGCCAAGGCATGACAGTTTAAAGAATCGCGACCGCCGCCACTAACATCTTTTCCGATTTTAAAATGTAGGCACTGTAATTCTGACCGTAGTCTTTCGTTAGCAATGCGCTTTTACGCCTCATTTTCGCTGGCCTTTGGGCTTGCGGCTGCTAGTCCCTGCAAGCCATTAACTTCTGGTATGTTTCATCACGGGGAAGCTGTATTGGCGCGCCAATTGACAATCTCGACTTAGCTATTGTGTCGGAGGTTCTTTCATCATCTATCACTATCGACATTTCCAGTACACTTATTGAGTCTGCGTCTTCTACGGTGGATTCCATCGTCACTACTATTGAGACCGGCGCAGTAACCGAGACTTCGATTGCCACGAGCACTGAGATCACTGAAGTTAGCATCTCGACAACGGAGTCCTTATCCGAGCCAACTTCAGACGCGACAACCTCTGCCACGGCTACCTCTGTTCTTGCGACTACAGCCCTATCCACAAAGACTTCGTCAGTCGAAACATCTACGGCCCTGACAACCACCATCACTTCAGAAGAAGCAGGCCCAACTGGCCATCTTTTTGTTGCAGGCCCCGGTCCAGCTCTTGGAGGCTCACTCAAATCCAACAAGGACATTTTCACGCCCTTGTTATTTGGTGACCGCCAGACTTTCAGCCCCGTCCGTTTTGAATTTGACGAGTCTACTGGACGTCTCCAACAAGATGGTGTCCCGGTCTGCGCCTATTATCAATCCGGGTTACCTTACGCAATGGTTACGCTGTGCAACAGCGCCAATATAGACTATGGCAGCACATACCTCAATTGCGCATCACCTCTGGTCCCAGGTACCGCACTTTCATGCAGTGCATGGAAATTGGACTGTTGGCCGACTGGACCTGGATCTGCTCAGAGATGTACGAGGGCAACTGATCCTGATTGGGGCCAGTTTTTCATCTCTATTGAAGGCGATAATATCTGGTATCTTTCATCAAGCGATCTGGACAGAGACTTTTTGACTACGGTTGAGGTTTTTGTTGATTCTGTGCCCGCTACCAACACTCAAGTGCCTTGAAAGGCTAAAGAGAATCTATAAATAGATTAGAAAAGGGGGCAAGCAATAAACCCTGCATTTTTACACTTCGCTTCTATTCTCCACATTTTTATGATGCTATAGGGTGAGCTGTTTTTTTATAAGACAGTTACATAGTAATAACAGCATCAACCATTTCTCTTTGCATTTAAACAGAAAAGATCTTAATAAACTGGCACTTGTTAAATATATCAAGTTTCACAATTGTCGGAAGATTACGAGTTTCGACTTGGTGTAAAATGTCAGATTGGAAAGCCAAGAAATCATATAACAACCTTGGGTACTTGGAAGATAGATTACCAATCAAGGCCAACCAAACATAGATAACATGCCCACTGATCCAAGTTAATCTAATCATAGGTCATAGCTGCAAGCAGGAAATCTAGCTCCCAATTTAGACATTATCGTAAGATCTTCATTATGAAAGGAGTTCAGCAGTTTGACTAGCACAGCCACTTCCCTCCGCTATCTTGATAGCAAGCACAGCCTCACTATCGACTGCGCCACAGGTTCTACGCGTTTCCCCACGTGCCATCCATATAACGTCAGCGGGCGTCAGCTGAAAGACAACTTGACTTCCTTCATTATAATCTCGTATCAACGATCCGAAATCCAATTGCGCACCATCAAACACACTCGATTCATAATCGCAATGTCTTTCTCTCAATCTGCGCCCCAAGAACTGTCCGACATGAGGAATTCTCAGCCTCTCGAGACTGACCAGCCCAAGTCTCAGCAATCAATGGGTAAGATAACAACACCACAATACGCGCCCAGACTGTCACGCCGACGCGTTTGTCGCAGCTCATGCTAACATTGAGTAGATCCTCAGAAGGCCCCCGAGACTACAGAGCCCCAACTTGGGCTTCGCGGAGGAGGTGCTTGCGATGGCAGAATCTGCGGTATCATTCCATGCCCGATCCCGATCAACTGTTGGATCATTCCTTGCCCTTGCTGTTAAGCGAACATTGAGATGGCTTTCTGCTAGTCGTTGGTATTTTTACAGGGCACTCGCCGTATATATAATACTGAGGTAGTTAATGAAGTAACACGGGTTTTCACTATGGACTTTCGTTATGACGTAATCGCCTGATACAGGCTGAAAAGCGTCAGAACAATTCAATGGTTATGGATGAGGGATTAACAGATCCAAATTCGGTACGGTGAAGTTCTATTATTGCAGCCTATTATCAAGAGAAAATAATCAAACTATTTCCTTTCCATCGCAGCCTAACATGGCTAATCTTGACCAATGATGACATCGCTCTTGCGAGACTTGGGCAAGACTGTGAGCTCCTCAATCTTACCAGCCTTCACAGTACCTTGAACCGTAGTCTTATGGGGAGCCCAGACTTTGAAGCGCGCATCCCAGGTCTTGGGCCAAGCAGCAAGCAACCTGATATCGTTCCCAACAAAGGTCTGAATGAGCTGCTCTTGAAGACCAATAGCAGCAGAGCCATAGTGGTTGAGATCAGGAGTCCAATCGAAATTAGGACCCTTGAAAGTCGGGAACTTGCAGACTTTGCTTGGCGCATAACGCTCCTCCGTCATGACGGTTGCGTTGGCGGTGAAGCCCATGCGCGCAAGCCAGATGACATCCTGCTTCCAGCCAGTGTTGCCGTGGAATTCAAAAGTCTCGGTGTCGTAGAGATAAGTGTTGATGGCGTGGGTGAGATTGGGGAGACCAAGCCCGTACTCTGGCCAAGGGAATACAGTGTATAGCTGAGGAACTTCGCTGTTCTGAACGCGCGTGTATGCTTCGGCGGGAGCAATGCAAGTATGTCCCTGCTGTTGGCGCAAAGTGTTTGCGGGGATCTTGTTCAGGTACTTGGTGTAGTAAGTCTTGTTCTGGAGTGCATACTCATTGACGATGAGGAGATCTTTGACGACTTGACGCAGACCAGCAAGAGTAGAGACGGGGTTGTATGACTCTTTGTACGTCTCGGCACCGGAACCAGGATATATGACGAGGGATTCGTTTCCAGCCATGCCGGTCAAGGGCCAAGGGTTACGCTTCTGCATCTCTCGAGTGTAGAACTTGTCGAACCAGGCGAGTTGATACTCTATAAATTCTAGGTAAGGCTTGACATCGTAGCCAGAGTAGATGTTGGCCTGTAGGATCATGTCGGCAAACTCACTATGGATTATTAGTAACAGTCACCAAGCTATATCAGAGAGGGATATCAAGATAGAGAATACTTACCTCGCTGTATCCTGCACATGGTTGAGCCAGACATTCCAGAGCTCGCCATCAGGAAAGAAGTCGGGACGCGGGGTATTGGCATCGTCATCGTACCACTGCACATTGTACTCAAAGACATTTGATAAACCAGTGTTATCGATCTGCTCCAAGAAGTACGCAGCGTCGATATCTTGGTAGACTTGTCCCCGAAGAACAGCATTCGGAGTGATGCGCTTGTAAAAGTCAAACTGCTGAGTCATGATGTCAAAGTCACCAGAACGCAGAAGAGGCCAGTAGAGCAGGCGCTGGTTTTGAGCAGTAAAGGTACCTCCACCCCAACGGCGATAATCAGGCGTATAGGGACGCCAAATGTTGACGTAAATAGGATCGAAAGTCCAAAGACCGCCGTTGAACTTGGTGGGCCACTCACCCTTGGCATTGCATCCCATGAGGTATCGCCAGATTTGGTAGTTCTTACCAACCTGGAAGCCTGCATCCTTCTCACCCTTGTCCTCGTTGATGATTATATAGGATCGCGCCCAATATTCGTGCCACCAAGCCAGCGTTGCCTCCTGGGTGTTCTTGACAGCAGACTTGATGACCTTCTTGAGACCCTTGTACCATTCATCGTGGCTCTTTGTCTGGGCCTGGTACATTGCCAGTGTAATCTTGAAAGATTTGCTCGGTGCCTTGCTTTCGAGGTTCCATGCCTTGTAGGTAGTGTTGATGTAGTGGCCATTCGTGATATCGCCAGGTTTCAACTGCTCTGAATGTACAAAGATACCAAACTCATTGTTGCGCATTGGGTTATACATCTTTTCGGAGTGTTGCTCAAGTCCTTGTTGCTTCATCTGGAAGTTCCAGAGATCGAGCTTCTCGTTGCGATGACTCATAAGTACACCGTTCTCATGGAAGGCGATCTTGTCGGCGTAGGTAGTCCCGTTTGCAATCTTGGAGGTGTAAATACCCCATGAACCCTGGTTACGCTCCTCGTTGATAATCTCTCGGTCCTGGTAGCGCCAGTTCTCGTATGAAACCTTGACATCAATCTTCTCCGGGCTGTCTATCTCGACGTGTACAACAGGGTTGAAGACGTCAACCCAGATCTTGGCAGTCGCATTGTCCTCGCCGGTGTACATGACATATCCATCGTTGAGTATCAATCTCTGCTCGAAGGATTTGCTGTCAAATGGATTTGGCTCAAAGGACAGTCTGACGCGACCAAGCTTCAGCAGAGAGTTGTTCTCATCAAAGGTACCGCTTTTGGCGACATACATGAGAATAGTGCCTTTAGGTACTCGGCGCATTAGCAACCTGATTATTGCGGACAATCATTCGGGAATCAACTCAAAGGCGGGGGAGAGTTCCTGAGAACATGTTTTGGAGGCCAACTTACTATTCTCATACCAAGTATTCAGGCCAATATCACCGCCACCAAGAGGCATAGAGTCGGCCGAGCCATTGACACCTGGTTTATCCCAGACAACATCGTAGGATACTGGGAGCATCGCAGAGACACTCATCCAACAGAGGAAAAACACCGGTAAGATCCGGTTTAGCAGTCCCATGATGAAAGTGTTACGGTTCCTGGTGTGAAATAGTGCGAACCCGCATCTCTTTGGAAAATGGGGCGAGACTACAGCAATCTATTAAATACTTTCCCCTCCCCGCCATCAGTGATCCGACTGCATCATATCCTTGAACCTAGAAGAGTCCTCATGACTAGTCCAAGAAGGTAGCATAAAGTGGGAATAAGGGCAGAATCATCAGATCGATGTATTGCTCAACCGGTTAACATGTGGCGAAACCCGGTGATCTGAGCGAACGCGGGGAAAGACGAACGACATTCTTCCCCGCGATCGCTAGGCTATCAATTACCTAGATAGTATTGCTGTCAGTAGCATTGACCCATATCTCGGCTAATATGCCATGAGCTTCCGACTAGGGTAACATAGCACGATTTGTGAGAAATTAGTATCGGTAAACATCGGCGAACCATGCCGGTGTTTTCTATCCAAGTTCACCTACGCAGATAAGGAGGCCCAGAAGGGAAAAGAAGATATCAGATGGAGAATGTTATTGCGATGTAAATAAAATAGTTGAATAACTATATGAGTTAATCTATTACTTTTCACCCATGCCTTTTTCACTCTAATCAGAGATATTCCAATCCTGTTTAATCATAGTTGCTCCATGCTCACCCAGCATGTATACAGGGCCAGCGATATTGACATCTGGCACCGTAGGCATGATACTGCTATCAATCACCCTCAAGCCTT
This sequence comes from Fusarium burgessii, assembly GCA_002980515.1. NCBI lineage: Eukaryota > Fungi > Ascomycota > Sordariomycetes > Hypocreales > Nectriaceae > Fusarium > Fusarium burgessii. Next base: position 27,826 of record PVQA01000738.1, on the reverse strand, counting down.
GGACTCCATAGACGCGAAGTCGGGGGTCGACAACACCGCCGTCCTCAAGTGGAAGCATGCGGTTGGTTCCGCTGGCGTGCCAGTTAGGCACCGTAGTAGCCTTGATATACTCAAAGATGGCATCGTCATCATCAGAAGGGATGTTGGAAACACCAGGCGCTACCTCGCCATGATCAGGTCCGACTGTGAGGTTAGCCAAAGCGGGATGGGCCAAGATCTTGCGGGCGTCGCGGAACGCGTTGATAGCGATAGCGCGATCAGCAGGGTGAGTATAATACTGGAAGAAAGGACGGGATGTTAGCATGGTACAAACTGTACAAGATAACATCATGGGGGACCTACGTTGGGGTTGATGATGGGTGCATCAGACATGCCGCTTGACTGGATGGTAATATTACCCTTGGACAGGGCAACCATACTAGACACCGAGATTGATATGTATGACTGATCCGATGCTGGTTCGTAGGTTGGACCTGGGCTGTTGGGGTAGAAGAAAGACTCAAAGAGAAATTCTACTGTGGACCTGTTGGTAAGGCCAGCATCGATGACGGCTTGAGCACCAATCTTTTGGAGGTGTTCGTTTGAGAGTTCTTGAAAGCCATTGGTAATACCTCCTGGTGCAGTGTAAACTCCCTTGCCAGTAGTGTAGTATTCATCCTGTGAAGCCTCGACAGCAGTCGTGTTGAACATGAGCTGGTGAGTTGAAGCTTCGGGGACTACTGTGGCTGAGATGCTGTACAGGTTATGGTCCATCATGCTAATAGTTGTTAGAATACAGTTTCGTGGCAAAGAGTTGTGTTTTGACTTACTGTTGTCCAACATTTTCATTGATTACAACTGGCTCAATGTTGTGAGCATCAAGCGTGGCGTTTGGACCAATACCCTAAGTCAACATTAGCTCCCAAACATAAAAGTACTAGAGCGAGCAGATAGTTATGGAGTGTTCTTACCGAAACCATCAACATTTGGGGTGACTGGAAAGTTCCCAGAGTGACAATGACCTCCTTAGAGGCGGCAACAGTGCGGTAGCGACCCTGTGTGTGATCAATGAAGATAACACCAGTTGCGACTGGAGTTCCTGTAGCATTCTTTGAGAATGTGATCTGTTGAACAGGTGCGTTGTGGAAAATGTCGACATTAGGACGCTTGGAGGCAGCCTTGTAATAGTCATAGGAAGAACTGCGTCGATATTTCGAGGTAAGAGTAGCAGTTCCTTGTTTAACGCCGACATTCTTCCCGTTGTTGAGGTCTTGGACGATAGGTAGGTCAATGGCCGCACAAGCATCAATGAAAGCAACGCTCGAGGGCGGGACAAAGCCCTGGTAACCAATCTCCAACGGGCCGTTGGAGTATGCGGAGGGATCCCAGGTCTGATACTTTTGGTTGTATCCAGTTCCATTGTTGGGAGGATTGAAGCGAGTAGCCTGCTGATGTTGTGAGTGAATGGATCTGACAGTATAACTATTGATGCTTACCTTGATGAAGGAGGGATATACTTCTTCCCAGCTCCAGCCTGGGTTACCCAGCTCTACCCAGTGGTCATAGACATTGGCTGAGCCTCGTCCGTAGTAAAGACCGTTCAGGATGCTGCTACCACCAAGACCACGTCCACCTATGAGTGTCAGTAATAACCTCTTCGTCTGAAAGTCCTTATACTTACGGTGGTATGCAAGCTTCCGGCCATTGAGACCTTGCTGAGCTTCGGTATAGAAGTTCCAGTCAATAGCCGTGCCTGGAGTCCCCAGTTAGTGATGTGAAGAGACCGAATCTTGCACCGTGGCTTACCAGAGATGTACTCAACAGCACCAGGGGCCTCATGCATGGCCACAACATGAGGATCAGGGCCAGCTTCCAACACCAGAACCTTTTGTTCACCAGACTCGCTCAATCGATCTGCCAGGACAAGACCTGTAGTGCCACCTGTGAAGAGTTCAGTATTATTCATCTGAATTGCCACTTCATGATCATGACTTGATACTCACCACCCACAATAATGAAGTCATACTCAAGACTGAGAGTAGATCCGTAGTCTTTTCGTGCAATGGTCGACGAGATTTGTGAGAAAAGAGCCACCAAAGCAATGGAGAACCGCATCTTGGATAGAGAAGGAGAGATGTACCAGTGGTGAAGATGATGACTCAAGATGTTGCTGAGTTCTCTCTTTCATATTGTTACCAGCCTGCTTTTATAGACTAGATTATCCTTTTCCAGCACAAGAGTAAGTAGACAAAAAACACATGATTTCCAAATTCCAATGCCTAATCCCGAGGCTTAGCTCCCGGGTTCTCCTCATCCTGCTAGTCAACCCGGAGGAAACTGTTGAAGCCGCGGACCCATCTCTCTCTCACATGGCAATCAGGCAACGAGCCCATTCCCGTAAATCGGTAGTGCAAAAATTGCTTTGCGCAAGTCTGACAAAGATCTAGACAATCTGTGTGACCATAAGCAAGTGGATAACTATTGTATGTGGACTCAACATAGTATAAGCCCTAGATCAAAATGAGGCATATGCTCGTCCCGTGTCTCCATAGTCAGCATGTTATTTGTAAGACCGAAATCCGCTCCGTGTATCAAACACTGTGTGATCTCTTCGCAACGAATATCCGATAGTAGTAAGCTGCAGTGGCGATCGTTCAGTCCGAGCTTACTATTGCCTCCCGCGTTCTCAACTGCCGTGCCTTTAGGAATGCGGAGCGAGAACAAAGGAACAGTTTGAAGCAACAGTCAAGGATGCCACGGACCCGACCCGACATTGAAGGAATGCATATGCAGATGTGATGCAGTGATAAAATTCTCCACCGAGTTTGGGAACCCGGGAGCGGACCTTTCCCGTGCCGCAGAGACCATGAGCTAGTTTTATGCTTTGTATAAAAAATCCTTTAGGACCAAGCGTCAAGAGTTCATTGGAGCGCGTTGCCGGATTCGTAAAGCTGAGTGGATGTTTTGTAAGCGACCCTGCACGTCACCTTGAATCTATGGATACCTAACAAGAAACAGGGTTACATTCGCCACTGAAACAAGGCCCATCTGCCTGAATTATTTCAAACTTGCCCACGCTGGATCGGGTACCTTTGTAAATCTAGACCGTCCTTGCAACGACGGCGTAAGCGGGGAGTCGTTTCCGCTGACAGGGACATCTCTGACTACTGAATTAAGGCATCGGGAACCAGTTTAGGGTGCGGCATTTAGAGGGTGATGTGCATTAGTCCTACCGCCCTAATTAGCACGGAAATACCGGATAGATGATGCTACTATAGGCTGACCTGTAAGGCTGATGTGGGACAATGCAGGGGTCATGTATCAAATCCGAGGGTGTGCTGTCACCGACCTTTCAGCCACTTAACTTGGGTCTCACTGAAAACTCCTGCATGTCGCAATCGCTTATGTGAAAGAGAAAAGAGGAAATGCGACAACAGCGCTAGGGATGCTGAGTAAAGGCTTCGCCCCACGATGTTGAAATAGAACGTAAGAATATGATATATCGGAATACGTGTTTACTCGCCTTCGTTCCTCCGTTATTGCACAAGAAATTCACCCGTGCAAACACTGTTTCTCAATCAAATCATCCAAGAGCATATTCCGCCACAATGGGGTCCCGTCCTGAGAAGGTTCGTGTCCGTTTTCAAGTCCATTCTACGTTACTAACATGACCTCAATGAAGATCACAACCCTCCTTCTAGACTGCGACAATACTCTTGTCCAGTCCGAGTCTCTCGCTTTTGAAGCAAGCGCCGATCTCACAAATGAGATACTCGCTGCCCGCAATGTCGATCTAAGCTTTACAGGTCCTGACTTGCAGCGCGAGTTTGTTGGACAGAATTTCCAAGACATGGTATGTAGTTGACTTGGGTATTATACCACAAAAGCTCAACTAATACGTAACCAAGATGCGCTCCATCGAGTCCAAGTTTAATGTCTCATTGAACATCTCAGACAAGGAGCTAGAGCATTATGCCAGCATGGAAGACGACCGTGTCATCTCCAAGCTTATGCAAAAGCTTGAGCCATGCGAGGGAGCCAATGCTGAGCTGGAGCGTCTCAAGGGGCATTATCGACTCGCTGTTGTATCCTCATCGGCTCTGCGTCGTGTACGTGCTTCTCTGGACAAGGCCGGCCAAGCCGAGTTCTTTGATCCAGATGATGTCTTCAGTGCTTCAGACTCGCTCCCTACTCCCACTTCAAAGCCCGATCCGGCTGTGTATCTTCATGCACTCAAGGTGATGGGCAAAAGCGCCAGCGAGTGTGTTGCAGTTGAGGATAGTCGTTCTGGCGCCACCTCAGCTAACCGTGCTGGCATCATCACGATTGGCTATACTGGTGCGTGTGAGACGCCCCAGGAGGCTGAGGCACTGCGTGTAGTGCTGAAGAAAGCTGGTTGTAAATTGGTGATGGATAAATGGAATGAGGTCTCAGATGCTTTGAACAAGATTGAGGCCGGACTCGTAGAGTGATCTCTCTTCGAACGGAGCGATGGGCAGACAGTAGTTAGATTTAGTACAAGACGAAATTGATACATGTATGTTGATAAAGACGTTAACTGCAAACTCTAGTGATTTCTGAACGCTTTGTGCTTCATAACTGCTAAGCGATTTCTATATGTCGGTTGAGAATATCAAACAAAATTCTACAACGTTTAATCTGATAGTATGAAATGCTGAGAATACGTTTTCTATAAAGATGATCAAAACAAATACAGCGAAAAAAAAGTCATCAAAAGAGGATGAGTTCATGATAAGTGAGGGAAAGTTTATACCATAGTATTTATTCTTTTTCTCGTCTACTATGCCTATCCTATCAACCCCCCTTGTCTCACTGATGCATTAAAATTCTAGTTTGTGCTCTCATCGCCCCCTGCACTCTCCTTCTCCATCGGCTTGCGGGGAAGTAACATCCACAAACACCCAAGAACAACACAGATAGCAAGTACAATGGGCTGAAGAGTCTGTACGCCTTTCGCCTCAGCAATGGCACCGACAGCAAAAGGCAGAATCGCTCCACCAGAACCACCAAACGAAGCAGCGAAACCAATAGTCCCGACATGCAGAGAACGAGGCATAATCTTTGTAATGAGAACAACTGCAACAGGATACATTGGTCCTAGGATCATCATGTCAGCTGTGTTCTTGTATATCGTATAAAACCGCAGGATAAAAACTGACCCATTGCAACGCCAATCAGCGCTGCTGCTACTGCACTCACAACCAGGTTTGGCACCAGCCAAAACACCAGCTCTAAAGCAATAGTCAAGCCGATGTACAGAAACATGGCCCAGAACTCTCCAAGGCGAACGGTGATCAAGGATAGAAAGAGGCGGCCAATAGTCATTCCTCCCCAAAAGCCTGTGGCCACTGAACTGCCAACTATAGCCGAAGCGTTCCGCCTCTTTTGCATAAAGACAACCACCCAGCCACCGAGGGCCACTGGAATTGATATGTTAGTAAAGTTATCTGGCCATAGTCAAAGGGCTTCAGCTTACCTTCGGCACCACAATATCCAAAAACAAAGAAAGCGAAAATCCATGATAGTTTGTTCTTCAGGACCTGTCGCATCCGACCAGACTTAGCACCAGACGCAGTTGGCGATTCAGCCAAGTATACATCTCCAGTCTGAGTCCAGAACGTAATGGTCAAGGCTATGAGCTCCACTACTGACGCAGCCGTCATTACATAGAAGAATGCATACCAGCCAGGCATACCATTTGAAGAGAGACCAGTGGCCACGAGAGGAGCGATAGTAGCCCCAAGGGCGTAGCACGCCTGCAAGATACCGGACATCTCGTGCGAGTTCATCATCTGCCCTATAAAAGAACACCATGCGGCATCGGCAAGCCCGTTACCTATGCCTACAAGGACATATAATGCAACCTAGATATCATCTGATAAGCCGCTTGACATCAGCTTGCCAGACTAGAACAGAACATACCATGACTCCATAAGGAGGATGAAAGGAGAAGATTAGATATGGTATAATATGACATAGGGGTGCGAGTACCGCTACACCTCTCTGGCCGAAATGCACATGCATGAGGCTGTTGATGGCAGAGGCGATAGCGTAGCCCACGAATGGTGTAAGGAAAACAAGAGACACAACAGTATGATTCTTATTGTAGTAGTCCTCAAGCTAAAATACATTGTCAGCCACGTCCACCTCACTGTGGAGATATCGAGGTATAGTTACCAGAGGAACCAAAGCCTGTTGAGTTATGTTAGCAACAGAGTCAGATTATGGATGAGGAACTATTCATCTTACACCATAAGATCCATCGTTCATTCCTACAACAAGAAAAGACCAGAACGTCGCAAGAGTTCGATACCTGTTAATAGGAGGATGATTCCACTTTGGCGGAGCGATAGTTTCTTGAGACGAAACAGTACCATCGCCCGCTATGCCTGTTTGCTGTTCAACATTGACTGACTGTCTACCTTCTTCATCCCCGCGATACGAGAGGCGAGGAAGAGACTCCAAGTCAATTGCCTCGGTAGCTGAGCCAGCCGCTGTCAAATTGATGCTTGTCATAATTTTGGCAAAAATATTTCTTGCTTCTGGGTATAACTTCAGTTGTTGGCGTAAAGTCCAAATGCTCGGTTTAGACTTCTAAGGTTATAAGCCACTAAAATGTCTAATCACAAGCTAATCTTTTTGAGTAACAAATATGTGAAATCCACTTGCCATTTTAGGAAATACAGCCAACTTTTTGACTAGGTCTAATGTAAGAACACAAAAGAACCTAGTATCAGTTGTTTCCACTCTTGTTTCTCTTTACCCCCCTGTCTATTCAGGATTTCGGTAAAGGCAAAGAGCGGAGATGATGCTATTGACAAAAACAGTGGCGAGAGAATACAATGTTGCCGCAATAAAGTGGATGTCATGTAAGCGGAATCCTTCATCATGCCCAATTTGGAATTCCCTTCAGACTTGAAGACGGCATCCGCGATACAGTAAGCCTTACGCATCATCTCGGGGTCCATTTTAGTGATGGAGCTAATGCAACTGTTTATTACCCCGTGAATTTTTCTCAGACTGTGTGGATAGGTCTGGGCCAAAGCCCCAGTAGTGGAGTATCCCCCCCTCATGGTGGGGGTTTCACCCACGGGGGACATTTATACGTTGAAAGTTATTAGAACTATTGAATTTTCCGTTCGTGAGTGATCGCTGCAAGGGTTCGACATGGCCTGCATGCAGCCGTGAGTTATATTTCTTCGTCAGCACAACGTCGCATTGGCGCTTAAAAAGAGAGGAGATCGCCGGCTGCTAACTCCGAATCGGTGCCAGTAGTGAGATGCGAAACCTTGCTCCGCAGACGTGTCATTATCACGACATGGACCTTTTTTTTTTTTTTTTGTTCATGTAGAATACCCTTGTAGGTGTGGGGGACTGGGAGCCTATCACAATTCCTGACTGTGTAAGTCTGTAGATGAGGATATGTCTGAGGTCCTGGTTGGATATGCAGCAGTGTAAGCGATGGTGAATGCCCTGTCGTAGAAGGAGGCAACAGGATGACTTCTTGTCTCGTGATAGACGCAAGAGGAGAGTTTTGGTAATTGGAATCGGACATAAGCTTGCCTTTGCAGAAAGCCAGTTCCTGGAGTTGCAAAAAGAAGTATAAAGTCTCTCCATGAACTTCTTGATATCTATTCTTCATCACAACCAAGAGTTCCTCATCAACTTGCTTCATTACCTTTATAGAGAATTACATCTCAGCAACCTTTACACATATTATTCCTATTCAATCCCCTCCTCTTCTATAAAAATGGGTTCTCTTGGTCCTCTCATCGACGAGCCTGCTCTCTCTGAGAACTCTCTGTTCTACCAGAGCGTCTATCCTTCTGCAGCACCAACTGTTGAGTCGGCCGATGGTCTTTACTTTACACTGCAAAATGGTCAAAAGATCATTGACTCTACCGGCGGAGCTGCTGTCTCTGCCATCGGTCATAACAACACTAGAGTCAAGAATGCCATCGTCAAGCAGCTGAACAAGTTCACATATGCTCATCCTGGCTACTTCCAGAATGCTCCCTCTCACCAACTTGCCGATATCCTGGTCGAGTCGACTGGAGGCCAATTGTCAAGGGCTTGCTTCCTTGGGTCTGGTTGGTAACCCCTCCTCCCGCGCGGGAACTAATGAGTGGGGTAATACGATGACTGACATGAGATTAGGTTCCGAGGCTGTTGAGGCTGCTATGAAGCTTGCCAGGCAATACTTTCTCGAGAAGGACCCTAATGCTCCCCGCTCTCGCTTCATAGCCAGACAGAGCTCTTGGCATGGATGCACCATGGGAGCCTTGGCTGTTGGGGACCTAAAGGCTCGCAAGGAGCCTTTCCTCGACATTCTGGCCGATAATGTCAGCCATGTCTCTCCTTGCCACCCTTACCGGGATCTTAAAGAGGGCGAGACTGAGGAGCAATATGTTATCAGACTTGCTCAAGAGCTGGACGCCGAGTTCGAGCGTCTTGGCCCTGAGAATGTTTGCGCTTTCATCCTGGAGCCCATGGTTGGAACCGTAAGTCTTTATTTCCCCAAGTACATACGCTACTAAGACCAAGTGCTGACCAAAATATTGTATGTAGGCTCTCGGTTGTGTAACTGCCCTCCCTGGCTACTTGGCCGCCATGAAGGCTGTTTGCCACCGCCACGGAGCCCTCATCATCTTTGATGAGGTCATGTGCGGTCTCGGCCGAACTGGACATATGCATGCCTGGCAAGCCGATGGTGTCGTCCCTGACATCCAGGCAGTAGGCAAGGGCTTGGCTGCAGGATACGGCACCATCTCAGCCCTGCTCATCCACGACCGCGTTATCGAGGGTTTGAAGCAAGGCAGCGCATCTTTCCAACACGGCCAAACCTACCAATGCCATCCTCTCAACGTGGTCGCCGCTCTGGAAGTGCAGCGCATCATTCGCGACGACAACCTCGTTCGCAATGCTCGTCTGATGGGTATCTTGCTTGGACATCTCCTTCACAGGGCTTTTGACGACCATCCCAACGTTGGCCAAGTTCGCGGCCGCGGCATGTTTTGGTGCATCGAGTTCGTGGCTGACAAGGCCACCAAGCGACCCTTGGACCCAAAGCTGAACCTCGCCCGCCGTATGCGACTTCGCGGCCTTGAGAAGGGCTATGATGTCTGTCTCTTCTCATCCACTGGATGTGCTGACGGCTGGAACGGAGATCACTTCTTGCTGGCTCCTCCCTTTACTGTCACCCCCCCTGATGTTGAGGAGATTGTGTACCGTGCTGCTCGCGTTGTTGACAGCGTGTTTAAGGAAGTCAAGGCGAAGGGTGAGCTCTTGGGCTGAGCTGAAAGTGAATGGATGCATGAACCTCTTTCCAGTCTGGGTATTTCGATGCTTCTGTCTGTCATTATCGAATAATAAGTCCTATTAGAGCAACAGTATAAAAGGAAGACAAAATAAAAATAAACATTTCTCCCCTTACATGATTCGAAACTCTTCTTTTGCACTCAAAAATGAGGTTCTCTACTAAACTGTGGAGTATCGTGAGTTTGACCCATGGGTTTGCTTGGTACATATCCTAATACGGTAGGGCGAGTGGAGCAAAAAAGTCCCAACTTGGTAGCACTCTCAACCAACACAAATGAATGGCATGAGCTTACCCTGGTACCTTATGTTACATATCAGATTGCCCCTCATCCTGCTTAAGTAACCAGCGCTGACACTGTAAATAAAAGGTCGGTTTGCTGACCATCTCGTACTTCTTTTGTATCTCACATCTCATAAGAATCACAGTTTTATTTTCAATCACATTCCGAGACCGTAGTAATCTTTGATTACCTCTGTATCACATATCCATCATGTCTGCCAATCAGAAACAGCTCACTCTGCCTTTCACCGTGGAGGCACCGGCAGGTTCTGACATATGGCGAAAGCCTGGTCATAACGCTTGGAACAGTAAGTAGAGGCGAAAAATGTCATCTTTACTCACGTAAGTCTCATGCTTACATGTCATCATAGTTCCTGACGTTCACACCGTCTCGGGCCCCCTCAAATCCTTTGTCTCCGCTCGCGTCACCTTCTCTGCCAAATGGGAGAATCTCTACGACCAATCAGGTATTCTCCTTTTACCACGCCGAGCATCGGACACAGCAGCTCCTCACGGCAAGTGGATCAAGTCTGGTATCGAGCTCTACGCCGGAAAACCTCATTTGAGCACTGTCGCGTGTGACAGGTTTGCTGACATGAGCCTTTACCCGGTGACGACTGAAGAGGGGAAGGGCATCACCCTCCTAGTGGCCAAAGAAGGTGGGAACATCTGGGTGCACCAGCTCATCTTGGACGACCAAGGAAATGTCAAAGAGAAGCTGCCTCTGCGAGAGATTTGCTGGATTCTTTGCGAGGAGCAGGATGATTGGGTTTTGGACGTCTGCGCGTTGGCAGCGAGACCAGACAAGGAGGCAAAGGGTCCTCTAAAGGTTGAATTCCATGATTTCCAAGTGCAATGGGCAGAATAGATAGTTTGATATCATCAAAGCGCTCAGGCAAAAGCGTGGTCCGTTCATCCCAATTAGCAGCTTTGAAGCTGTCAGCTGGGCAAACATGTTTGCCTTGACAAAGAGGCATTTAGCTTATGGAGATATCCAACCTTGGCCTTTCAAGAATAGTTTCCTTTATTGGCGATCTTGTGAGGCTGTCTTTGGAGTATTGCAAGGTCTTTGGTTCTTTCGTAGAGTATTACATAAGAAAAGATCTACAACTAAAGCTATTGTTAAAAGATAGGCCAAACCTGCGAAGGAATCCTGGGGCCAATTATTCAACCAATCGCAGCTCATTTATATTAGTCTTCTCATAATGGCTGATTATAGTCGAGAAGTATTATAGCATTTGCGCTGAGCTAGGTCGCTCTGCTCAGCCAAGAAGTGATTATAAATCGCACGAGGGGAAATGACGTCAGTATCACTTTGGTGCTTCCTTCATTCATCATCAAACTCTTTCTTTTAGATAAGCATCGATTCGCTTGTCGTAATTGTTGCAAACTGTAATTGCAGTTTCAAAAGCAAAGAAATTCAATATATAGAGGATAAAAAGCCTGAAAATATCTAATATTGTGTCTTGAAAATCCAGCACGACAATGGCCTTAACAACGCTCAGTCCTATTTGTCCTTTTAAACTCGAGATTCCTGAGTCCGCTATAGATGATCTACAAACGCGTCTTCGATTGACTCGATGGCCAGATAAAGAGACAGTCACCGGCTGGTCCCAAGGCGTTCCTCTCGCCTCAATTCAGGAACTTTGCGAATACTGGCAGACAGAATACAACTGGCGACGATGCGAAGCACTCCTCAATTCATATCCCCAATTCACCACGACTATTGACGGAGTGGAAATTTATTTCCTTCACATACGATCCAAACATGAGAATGCTCTACCACTTCTGATTACGCATGGCTGGCCTGGCTCAGTCCTGGAGTTCAGACACATAATCGACAAGCTTGTTGATCCTGAAGCTCACGGCGGTATTACTGAAGATGCCTTTCATCTGGTCATTCCAGCACTGCCAGGTTACGCCTTTTCTGAAAAGCCAAAAGAGACGGGATGGGACCACCAACGAACTGCGCGTGCATGGGGAGAGCTAATGCAGCGCTTGGGCTATACAGACAGCGGATGGGTAGCTCAAGGCGGCGATTGGGGAGCTTTCGTTGTTGCCAGTTTGGGTCAGCAAAAGCCAAAGGGATTGAAGAGTATTCATTTTAATTCCATCTTCTTCGACCCAAAGGTAGTTCTACCCTCCCAAAGCTCTACATGATTTCTTCTAATTTCCGTCACAGAAAGAGGTTCAGAACCCAATCCGAGATAAGAAAGGTGAGAAAAAAGCTATGTATTTCGACCGTCGTCGCGACGCTGGATTTCGTGGATATTCCCTCCAACAAGCGACGCGACCGCAAACCATCGGCTACGGACTCTCAGACTCGCCAGTTGCACAAGCAGCCTGGATATATGAAAAGTTTAGGGATTGGTCTCATCACGATGGCGACGTTGAGAAGGTGTTCAGCAAAGACGAGATGCTCGACACAATTATGTTATACTGGCTCTCTAATTCTGGCGCATCATCTGCTCGTTACTATTGGGAGTGCGGTTCTTCCACGACTGCCTTACCAGTAGAAATACCAGTTGGTGTAAGTTGGTTCGGTGGTGATAATTCTTATGGACCGAGAGAGTGGTGTGAGCGATACTATAGGAATATTGTGTATTGGAATGAGACAGACAGGGGAGGCCATTTTGCGGCGTGGGAGGTCCCAGACCTCTTTGTTGAGGAAATACGAGAGTGGAGAAGGAAGATTAGATAGAAAGCAATAAGGATACTCTTGGTGTGCTAGATACGGCATGATAGAGACATGCCTGCATTGAACTCGTCGTTGACTTGTTATTTGACTCACCAACGTTTATCGTATTTGACCCCTGAACTGCGGGGTGCATGCGACCGGCAGTTGCATATTTCTGAAAATCTAGCGGCAATCACCAAATTGTGATTCGATAAACTGGTGATTCAGCGGCTTGAATTTTCCCAACTCAAATCATCCGATTGGGTTGAAGAACCGCCAGCTCATGAGGCACACCACTAGAGATGCACGCAGGGACAGGAGATATTTCCAACCGGCATTAACCCTTCAGTGACCCCGCGCAATTGGCGAATCTGAAGCCTCCTCTGTGATGAATTATGCGTACGCGGTCATGTTTCCGACCATTACCCCGGGCTTTTGCGGCCGCAACCCCGCACGTTCGACGCTCTGACTGGAAATGTATGATTTCTGACATCACGCGAGGAGTCAGACCATTTCTGTCAGAATCTATATAATGTTCTCAAATCTCGTTGTTCTTTTAAGAATTCTTTACTAATTATTACTACATCTACCAAGTTATATTAAACAACTGTTCAAAATGAAGGCTCTCGTCTACGGAGGTAATGGCTCTGTTACCATCCAGGATCGCCCTATCCCCACCGTCTCTTCACCAACAGACGCCATTATCAAAGTCACCAAGACTACCATCTGTGGAACCGATCTGCACATCCGCAAAGGTGATGTAGCAACCTGTCAACCAGGAACAGTACTGGGCCACGAAGGTGTTGGTATCGTCCATGCAGCTGGTCAATCAGTGTCACGCTTCAAACAGGGTGACAAAGTCCTCATCTCTGCCATCTGCAGCTGCTCGACCTGTGAATACTGCCGAAAGGGAATGTATAGCCACTGCACTTCTGGAGGCTGGATTCTCGGTAACAAGATTGACGGGACTCAAGCTGAATATGTCCGCATTCCTCATGCCGACTCGAGTCTCCACGCAGTTCCTGATGGCGCAGATGAGGAGGCTCTGGTGATGGTGAGCGACATTTTCCCAACAGGTCTTGAATGTGGTGTTCTCAATTCCAAAGTCCAACCTGGGGGGACTGTAGTGGTTGTTGGAGCTGGACCAGTTGGGTTAGCTGCCATCGTTACTGCGCAGATGTACTCCCCTTCCAAGGTCATTGCTATTGATACAGACAATGCAAGACTCGAAGTTGCCAAAAGGCTTGGTGCAACTGACGCTGTCGTTAGTGGTGGAGATGTAGTTGACCAGGTGATGAGGTTGACAGATGGTAAAGGTTGCGATTCTGTTATTGAAGCGGTTGGTATTCCTGCCACCTTTGATCTTTGCCAAAAGCTTCTCGCAGTTGGCGGCGTATTGGCAAACGTTGGAGTTCACGGCACCAAGGTGGATCTTCAAATCCAGGATCTATGGGACAAGAATATTTGTAAGTGCTTCTATGCACATGATTGGACACTACACTAACATACGTCTTCCAGCAATCACTACAAGACTGGTGGATACCGTCACAACTCCCATGTTGCTCAAGCTAGTCCAATCTGGCAAGCTGAAGCCATCGCAGCTAATCACTCATCGTAAGTTTACCAGCCAATAATTCATATATATCTCACTCACAATCTTTTTACTTAGGTTTCAAATTGAGCGATATGGAAAATGCATACAAGACATTTGGTGAGGCGGCTAAACATGGTGCTCTCAAAGTAATCATCGAAGTAGATTAAACCGTGGTTCTAAGCTAGATAGATATATATAGCACAACTCTTCTCTCAACTCTCATCTCCATTATACAAGCCAGTAGCGGTGACAGACTAAGCCCACTTGCCAACCAGAGCCATAATTCCAGCACCAAGGAAAAGACAGACAACCATAAATCCCAGGCGAACCTTGTCGTTAGATCTCTCACGGTTGAAGAGAAAGTCTCGAGCAATCATCTCCACAAATCCTGTGTAGATGAGAATTCCAGCAGAAATAGAGTCAAAAATTCCGTTGACCGTATTCGCCGTGAAAGATGAGTTATCGTACGTTTTTCGAATACCCAGACCGATGGCAATGGCGATAGGGGTCGTTAAACCGTAGGCGAGACAGAGGAACCAGGGCATGCTGCGAAGTCGGTTGGGGAAGGGAATGGCACTGAGTCTGGCACCGATACCAAGACCTTCAAAGGATTGATGGAATACCAGGACTGGGAACAAGGTGTCAAAGTCATCCTTGCCTGCAACGCCTAGGTTCAAGCCGATGAAGACGCTGTGGAAGAGAACACCAAATTCGAGGATGAGAAAGGCTGCGATTTGCGTCTTGAATTCTAGTTCGGTCACTTCAGAGTCGCCATCAAGATGTTGAAGCTCTTTGAAATCCGCATAGCCACCGCCTAGTTTCTCTGATTTTCCGGCCTCTGGGTCGTTCCGGTTGGAGATGAGCCCATTCGAGTTTGAGCCATCATCAGAATGCTGATGCCCATTATGGTTAGAAGTTGTAATGGTATCTTCGACCCCAGTATCATTATGCTGAAGACCATAGCGAGATTGAACGTAGTAATCAGCTGAAAAGTCAAAGAGAAAAGTAAACATTGCTGCAGAGAGAGCGATAGCGGGTGGCCAAGAGTATGTAGACCAACCACCAGTCATTCCAACACACGAAGCTGGACCAATCTCTGAATAAGCAGGGTCAAGCAAGTGAACAAAGGCGGTTGCGATAATAACACCGGAGCCAAAGTATCGTGCAAAGAGGTAGACATAGAGCGGAATTTTGAGACGTGGGATTCGTGTTGCGAGGACAGGAAAGAAGGTGACTGCGGTCGAAACAACGAGAATGACGAATAGCGAGCCGATTCGGATACCCAGAGGGCCATCGTATTGGTTTCCAGCCTCTGACAGAAAGCAGGTGATGAGACCCTGATCAGTGACGGATGAGAATTCAGTAAGGTTGACCCTTTCGGGGTCAAAGTTTGAAGGTCCTGACATTTTGTAGTCGCGAAACAGTACAAGGCAGACAGACAATCCAAAGAATCTTGTCAAGGAGGTGGACGGAATGACAGATATGACCAGAGGGGAATGAAGTATATATAGTGCATCCTGAGCAACAATTAGACTTTTAAAAATACGCAACCTCTTTATCCAAGTCGAGAAATCAGTGTCGCCGATATTGCCGGTTGCTTGCCGTTTTGCCGTTCTTTTTCGGGGGAATAGAGCAATTTGTAGACAAAAGTGTCATGTTTTAAATGTTTGTGAACCCTGATGGTTATGAGCTATTGTGAGCTAAGAATGTCTTAGTTATCTTTGACTCCCGTATTGGGTTGTCAGTTCGGATCTCGGCACGTATCGTCTTATATGGATCTAGCCGTTCGTCGGGAATAACTGCTGAAAATTTTTAATTGAGTCATTATTTGTAGTAATGAGCATAACCTTGATGATTTCTTAGCGAGATGTCTTCTTGTCTTTGAGCAAAAATATCTCAATCATGTAAATTATCCTAGATATAAGCGAGAACTACAAACCGAGTAAAAGATGAAAAAAGAAGAAAAAAAGGCATTAGGCTGGGCGGGCCGAATATACTGCTCGGTAAGATTGAAACAGGGAAATGACCTTGATAATTGGCAACAAATGATCACCAGGGGGTAGGTTTCTACCGGAAGATATGAGCCTCGTTGAACTCACCAGACATCAGAAGCCTTGCGTAATATCCCCAAGCTAGGTCAACCAGTCGCAATTCCGTCTTAAAATGTACTCCGAAAGCAAATATAACCATAAGACGGTACGCGCTTTGTAGTCCAGTCAAACATCTTCAATATGTCCGCAATACCAGGGGGGCAGATTTCATGTCCATTGCCTAGCTAATAAGCATAGATTTCATGGTCAACCCCATATGTTACTCTAGCATCGGACGTGCAGCCCAGCTTGTAATGAGCCTCATCCTTGAGTCAAGGTGATTGAGTTTGTGTGGCGACACTAAATTAATACCCATAACTGGGCCTGCATCTCTACCAAAGAAGGTATAGTGTCTAGTAGTTATCTAACAGAGCCAATGAAACCCATAGATGGTTGATTTTGTTCCCATATACGCTTTGCTGAGCTGCTCTTTACTAGTCTCGGCATCCGATTGGCAAATGCACCAACAGTATCCTCCCACTCAAAGAGCAGGGATTCGATAGGGTCGCAGCCAAGATTTAGTTGTGCTGCTGTCAGATGTTTTAGGGTGGGTTTAACAACGCTACTCTCCTTTTTGGCTACTTGGAGGAAAAAAAGTAGAGTATGTGAGTTTATTGCCAATTTGAACAATGTACAATAATACTTGGGTACAGTTATAACTTCTTTGTCAATCCCAGGAATGTACTTGATCTTGTTCTGCTTGCCTGATCTGATAAGGTCGCTTATACATATGTTTGGTTCTTCCCTTGAGCTTGGCCAAGATTCCACATACGCAGCACCATGCCTCAAATAGTCACAGTTGCAATAATACGAGTCCCCTTTTGTTCTGTTAGCATGAACTCAATAGTTAAAACATCATACAATTCGTAATCGGTATGCATACCGTCTCGAGAGCAAGCTTCTCGCGCAGCGTCCTCGGTTCCGCCGAAAATCATGAGGTGCTTTATGCAATCATCGCAATTGTTGATAGCCATGCAATCTCTCTGGCACTCTTGCTGGGCCCGTGTCGTGCAACCACTACTACATTGCCCAGGTGGCTGCTTCCAGCACTCGAGAGTGCATAGAGACTGCTTCCTAGACGCACAGTCGAAGAATATTCCATCAAGGCAGTTGGGGTTTTCTCCAACCTTTCGAGGGGCGTTGCATGCATAAACGAGAGGGAGGAAAGTGACAATGACAATTGAGAACTGAGCATGTTAGTGGTCTTGTTTGTGTGTGCTTCGGAGACTGATAACGAAAAGAAAATCTCCCTGTACCGAAAAGCATACTGGTTTTATATCTGGAAAATAAGAAGGAATGTATCTTCTTGGCCATGAGATGATCTCATTTTCTGTATCCTCGTGGATCTGAGACGGGGCTGAAAATCCATCCATGCGGGACATTACACCGAATTGCCAGGCAGAAACATAATTCTCTTCTTGACTGCATAGACTAGGTCGTGAGACCTGCGATTCCTCACTAAGGTATTAAAGTCTAACATGATCTGAGATCGAATCATGAAACTATCAGTAGCTGAATTTGGCCAGGTTGAAACAGGGCATTCGTGTATAGCCCCCAAAAGCTGAAACTTCGAATCAAGGTACTGGCGCTAATCTCGTATAAATTCACTACTTTTGATGGAGGTAAACCCGCATTAACTGTACATAGCCCCTCTAAAATGAAGATCGTTATGCAATTTCTAAAACAAAATGGCACAGCCTCAAGAGGTACCAGGACCAATACTGTGTGGTCTCACTAACGAATCAGCAGCCTGAGACGTTAAAGCCAAAGACATTGCAGCTTGTCAAGGCCATTTGTAATATTTTCAATTCTATTACAGGATGCTCACAGTCCATAAATCCTTCTTTACTTTCGTTGCTAACGTTCTAGCTATTGCAACTATATCAACTGCTCCCAGGCCATGTTGCAGGTCTTTGGTCCCTTGATGAGCCCTTCGTTCCGCCAAACCGCCAAAGATAGGTCGCATGGAATAAATAGACCGAATAAATTGGGTTGCAATCCACTTCTTTTGCTCTTCTTGTAAAGTTCCCTGCTGTTCCCAGCGACTACACATGCATAGATCGATAACATTGGATAGAACGCTTATCGCGTGTACCTGCCCATTAAGGGTAACATGGCGTGAGTGGTCGAGTTTCGAAACGTACTGATCGCTTGCTTTGAATCTTAGATATCCTTCATCATTGGGAGGTAAGTCATGATAACTTGGATATATGATATCTGAGCTTTCCATAGACAGTGCATCAGTGGGGTAGTTACAATTACCCAGATAAAATGGGACGCTGAAGCAGATTGAGTCGACAAGCTCTTCGACTTGGTGGTCATTATAGATCAAGGGCATTCCGCGATTTGGTATATAGTTCTCAGTATTGTGATCCTGTAGTAAATATGCCGCAAATGCTTCAACGACTTGGGATTTGACATCTTCCAGTATAAGGCAGTAGACACGCCAAGCATTCCAAATATTCGCAACTTGTATGCTTGGGTAAAGATCGCAACCGCCACGATATGATGGAACAGATACGTCAAGATCGATACCAGTGTAAACTCGTCGAGGATGCCAAGTCATTGGAATATTTTGTAACCATGTATGGAGTTTAGTACCCAAAGCATCGACTTGTTGCTGCAGGTTTAGGAACTGAGAGGCACTCCATGTTGAGGGTGACAGGTCGCGAACAGTATGTTGGAGATCTGCAAGGGACACTCCGATCATATCGAGCGATGAACTTGTATTACTCGGTAAAATAGGAGCAACCTGAGTCTCAAGCCATTCAAGATCCTTGGATGGCAGTCGTGTTCTGTTTCTCACACAAACGGATACCCTGGAGTGAAGAAGGTTGCCAACAAGGTGCGCGTAGTACTTGGAGTTCTTGAAACAATTCTCGCGCTGCAACAACAAAGTCAATGCTCCTTCACGATGTGCACCATGGGCTCTTGCCTGACCGGATACAGCTGATAAGGTGTCGTGCATTTGGAGGACAAGAGCCGCCAATACAGTTGCATCTCGCTCCCTCTCCTCGGGTTTATCAGTTGCCAGATGAAGCCGCTTCAACGCCTTCACCAGTAACTGATATGGCAGGGGGCTCGAAGGCTGGAGCTTACCGATCATGGACCAGATTTTGATCGACGTTGCTGTTACCGCGATACTCAAAGCTGAATCATGCCGTTCAGAAGCCAGTGCAGGACGGACAAACTCCAAGAAACCCCGCGTCGATTCCAAACTTCGACCGACGTCGGTAACATATGTCAGAAAGAATGGAACAGCAATATCTTGCGGATGATCTGATGGTAATCGGACAATAGTCTTCTCAAGCATTGATTGTTTCGCACGTTTACTGACGCGCGTCGAAGCGGCTGGATTCGCTCCATATCGAATAGTCTCATCCTTGAATTTCAGCTGACGCTTCTCATAGCCAGTGCACTCGATGCCAAGACGAAGACATGCCTTGCACCAAGGTTTTCTTTCGTCGCACTTGACGCGGCGTTGTCTACATGTGACGCAGCCTTGCGAGGCGCCTCGATTGACCATGACGCGGGTGGGGAGTTGAAGATACTGAAAGAGTAGAGTTTTGCGACGTTTGCAGGAGTTACGCTGATTACGGGGACAAGGTGGTTCTTATGCTCCGCGTTATCGTATTTAAGTGCGATGTAGGAATGCTGACATGATGATACGCGGGAGCCTTATACGTCGACCTGGAGGCTTTGCCAGACGATCGTTACTCAACAAGGCTAGACTTTGCGAGAGCTGCAGAAAGTGGATACAGCTCACGAAATTCATCTTATTTCCATCATAATTCATCGCTTCATGTTTCTGTATGGAGACTCTACTCACAATGATGTTGAAACTGGGGACTCTAGGGGATCAAAAAGATCGACGTAATCGGAGAGATGGAAGCCGACCGCGGGCTGCTAAAGAACATATATATAAGGTCCAAATAGCATCCGGAAAAGTCACAGCTTCATCACAACAATCACCGAAATCTCAATAACAACGACTGCAATCCATATAAACCATGAAATCTTCTTATCTTTCTGCTCTCTACACCTTTCTCGCGGTTCTGAACGCAGGATCTGCAAACGCCAAAGACAAAGAGAGTCCCATCCTCTTCCTGAACGAAGATGACAATTTCAATTTTGACATCCTCACTGGCCTCGGACAGATGGCCAATGACGGTGCAGATATCAATCCCGTTTTGAGCGCCGTCAAAAAGATCGTCCCGGGTGATTTCGAAAGCTACACCAAAGCGTGGTTCGATCTTGCAAACTACACCAAGACCCAAGCTCTTGATCCGAAAATTGACTACGATCCTGTCAATGTCAGGGCTACTTGGTTCTCTGTATCTAATTACTTCCGCCGAGCTGATGTTTATAATCGCGCTGATTGGAATGATCCACGCATCAATGAGTATTGGGACGAACAGCGTGCTGCCTTTGATAAGGCCATCGCTGCGCTGCCTGTTCCCGCTGAGCGTGTTGAGATTCCTGCTGGTGATTTCAATGTCTCCGGTATTTGGTACTCTCAACCTATCAAGAATAATCAGACAAAGCGTCTTCCGACTCTCATGTTGACGCAAGGCTTTGATGCTGCTCAAGAGGATCTGTACTCAACCATTGTAGCCCCTGCACTTGCGCGTGGATACAACATCTTCTCATTTGAAGGTCCAGGACAGCCGACTGTTCGTCGAGAACAGGGAGTTGGTTTCATTCCTGACTGGGAGCGAGTCGTCACGCCTGTCGTCGACCATCTTCTCTCTAACAAGGCTTCAT
The DNA here is from genome assembly GCA_002980515.1 of Fusarium burgessii. Taxonomy (NCBI): domain Eukaryota; kingdom Fungi; phylum Ascomycota; class Sordariomycetes; order Hypocreales; family Nectriaceae; genus Fusarium; species Fusarium burgessii. The sequence goes on along the minus strand of PVQA01000738.1, from coordinate 7,103 downwards.
TCGTTGATCCCAAGAAACTAGTCCTGTATGGACACTCTTTCGGGGGCTATCTCGCTGCTCGTGCCGCTGCATTTGAACCTCGACTGACCGCACTCATGCTGAACGGTGGCATCTGGGACGCATATACTGGGAACGCAGCTCATCTGACCCCTGAGCTTCGCAAGATACTCGAGTCAGGTGACAAGGAAGCATTCGACAAGGCAATGAGCAAGATCCAAGACGACCCCAATATTCCCACCACTACCAAATGGGGTATTCTGCAGGGTCTTTGGTGTTTCAAGACCAAGTCGCCTTACGAGTTCTTCCAGATGGCCAAGAGCTACAAACTGAATTTAGACATTACGGACCGCATTCAGATGCCAGTTTGGATCGCAGACGGAGAATTCGAAACGCTTCAGTCTGGACAGTCTAAGCCTGTTGCGGAGGCTCTGGGAGATCGTGCTGAACTTCACATGTTTAATGGTACTGCTGGATATCATTGCCAGACTGGTGCTCCACAGGAATTTGGGCGGGTCATTTTTGCTTGGTTGGACAAGATCTTGAACAAGGCTTAGGAACTTTCTTGGACTGCATACATTTAGGTACTTGCATAGATTAGCTCATCAATATGTGCCAATATTGCCGCACTATACTGGACTCCTAGAGTGATTGGTATCTTGCAATAGCCAGAAACAGAGGGCCGGTATTCTCTGGTCTCGCTTATCAACCTTACCAATTAGGTCCGCAACCTGCTTATCTATGTATGATCTGAGGATGCAGACTTCATATGCGCATTGCAAAAGCGTTCGTTTCCATTACCCGTACGTGCCGATAAAGCAACAATACCAGCTTCAGCACGACGTGAGATGCTCGATGTGCTCAACATCTTACTTGACCCGATCTTCAATGTCAGACTTGCGATTTATGGTGATTTCGGCTATCTCCAGACTCACTGATAATGGACTAAGAGTTCTCGAATAACATCTCTTCTTATAAGAGCATCGCAGTCACTTTTATAGTCGTTGACCAGAGTGTTAACTTGCGGGGTAACCAGGCTCCTCAGAGTATCAACTTTCGTCCCAAACTCATCTTAGAATGGCGCCACTTCCGCCCCAGAAATTGATGATTGCACCCCGCATAGGATTCAGCTTTATGTGACGTAAGAAAAATAAGAATATTCCTAAAGTGCCGGCTCTCGGCAATGGATAATTGATACTGAGGGAATTGCTAGTGTAAATTGGACCGACGCCTCTATTGGCCTGTCTGAATGCACAAATAAGTTGATGTTACGAGCAGGGTAATGGAACACGCAGGGCTCGTGCGGGGAACGCTACACCGAGATGAAATGGCACACGCAGGGCATAAGAGGGGAAAAGGACACAAAGGCATGGCACACACAGGGCAGGTTACAGTAGGGCGATAATCCCGACATTCTAGAGCCGTCTGAGTAGTTGTAACTGGGTAGAAGTAAATTTATAAGCTTATCCCGCATCCTTCATCAATCCCTCATGTCCAGCAAGCTCGCACGATCCGACCAGCGCGAACAAGTATCCTTCACATCGAGCAAACAACATACTCAACGATTTTAGTCGAAAATGGAAAGCATTGGGACTCAATCATGGCTTGACAAGCTTGAAGAGCAGCGTATGTGATATCGTTTCGAGATGAGATCTGATCTACTTAATGCTGATGATATTAGTGAACGTCGACGTCGACTGGATGGCTCCAGAGTGGATCAAATCCATGCCTTTCAAATTTCATGATCAGACCAGCAACCAACTATGGGTTGATATCCAACTAGGCAATGACTCGAACAAGGACTTGTTCGTGCAAACCACCAAGGAACTTAAAGACCAGGGCTGGCTTGCCATTTACACGCGCATGGTACATCGATATTGCTCCCGGCATTAAGGGAAAACTGCTGACTTTGCAGGCCGTTCTCATGTGCAAGAAGAATATCGATTCCATCCAAGGACGAGTTCTTCTCCAAACCCTTCCTTCCAAAGCTTATGATACGCAAGCAACTCTTGACCATGCTCGTCTGTACGACCGTGAGTTTGCACGAGCTGGCATATCTCGCGATCGCTTCTGCATCAAGATTCCATCTACTGGACCTGCTCTAAATGCAGCCAAAATTCTCTCAGAAGAGGGCATCCCGACTCTCGGAACGGCACTGTTCAATGTCGCTCAGGCTATTGCTTGCAGTCAGGCCGGCATGCTATACATCAGTCCTTATTACAACGGTATGCCATATGAAGAGCAATTTAATTATCATACTAACGCAAAACTACAGAAACCCGGGCTCATGATGAGCCTGCACTTTGGCCAGATGTTGCTGACCCTGCCTTGGAGCATCCAAACTCTCCACGTATTGTCCAGATCCTTGAGACTTACAAACGACTCTATAAAGAAACCGGAAAGGAACAACCTTTCGTGAAGAACGCCAGGTAGCAATTCCGCCGACAATACCAACCTCTCCACTAACAATCTCTAGCTTCATCACTCCACAGGAAGCTATGGCCGCTGGCGAAATGGGATGCCACTCAGCCACCATCTCTCACACCGTCCTCGAGAAGCTCTCCAAGCTCCCCTACGACGCTTCAAAACAGCCTGGAGAAGGTCTTCCCAAGCCTGTCCACGCTTACAAAAACGCAAATCCCCTTCCTGAGCGTCTCAAAAAGCTCCTTTCTATTGATCCCTTGGTTGGACCAGACTGGGATGGAAAATTGGCGAGTACCAATGTTGATTATCTGGCCAATGGTGGTGCCGAGATCGACAAGGCGAACGAAGCTGACTACGCGACAAAGACTCGCTTGGCAGATGCATTGAAGTTGTTTATTGGTGGTGAGGAGCGAAGCAAGGCCAAGGTTGAAGCCATGCTGGCCCAGGTTTAGACAAGTCTTCTTCCAATCGAGTTTCACCACAGAACTAGATCGTTCAAGAGACCCTACAAGTAATATTGCTGAGGTACCGTGTCTGGTCCAAAGTGCATTGCTGAAACTGGGAACCCAGTCCCATCTGGGCACCAGTCCATGTGATTAATATGACTACCGACTAGGAAGTCGTCCAGATTACAGATCGGACTACCATTCTCAATCTGCTGATCCGTGATGATATTGGCGATAGGCTCGTTGACAGGATCCTTGAGCGGCATCACCATGGGATGATGAGCTTGGTTTGGTATGTGTTGTGACTCCATCAAGGCCATATCCGGAATCACCAGCACGTTTGAATCAGATACAGACCCTGCTGGTTCGAATACTGAATCTCCAATAGCATGGTGACCGTTGCTACCTACTAGCGAAGGATGGGATGCTGATACTGGCGCTGGATGTATCGGATTTGTCGGGGGAGAGAAAGAAGGTTGGGAACTCAGGTCGCTGATTATAGCGAAGCTTGTATCCAAAGCAACTGAATCCTGGACAACATTGTGTGAGCCTTCTGACTGCTGACCTCGGATCCTGGTCTCCAGCTTTCCCAGCTCATCAAGACTCATTTGGGTGCTGGTCACCCGACGTTCAGGCATTCCCGCCGTAGCCCGCCAATTATTCACCTCAGCCAGCAACTCATCCCTCTCTTGAGCCATCGTTCTCAGTGATTGGATGACACCCAGACATGCACCTCGCTCAAATTTATGACGCGATATACTCTCATCAACCACGTCATGCTTTGACAGCCTTGCGGGGTTCTTCCCAGCTAGTGCAGGAAGTTCTTTTGCCAGGTCCTGCGGTGCATCAGCTGGGACACAGTTAGAATCTAGGGGAGAAATGTGACCAACATTGAGTCTCTCTCGAAATAGCTCTCGTCGTTTCTTCTCAAAGATCCGATGCGCCGCCCGATCATCCGCCGTAAAATTGCGGATGCGTTTCTTGTGAGGTTTTGTGGAGGCAGCTTTTGTGCCAGCGCCTGAATCACCAGACGCAAGCTCTGCTCGTGCTGCTGCTAGCATTTGCCTCAAACTTCAACTTTGAAAAAAATATTAATATTTTTCTTGCTGCTGCCGGGGAAAATGATACGATTAAAGATATCAGGCTGAGAAAGCGTCAGCTGAAGTTTAGTGCCGGACATGAATGCGAGGTTCTCCACACGTGAGCATTCCCCTCATCTTAAAATCATCACTGGCAAATCACATCACTGCCAAGGGTTGGCCTGTCAGACTGGCGGGATAAGTTTATCCATTTCTGTTGGTTGCATTGACATGTTAACACCGAGTAGCATTGTTGCACAGGCTCCAACGAGAACTAGCTAAGTTTGCCTAACATGGCAGATCACGATGTCAAGAAGTCTAGAAAGATAGGAGCGTGGATAAATAATCAGTATGGATGCCTCGGTCATTCTGTCATTCACAATTCTGCCAGAACTTTCTCTACTGCCCTTTAATAACTTTGCGACGACCTCCTGGATGCTCTCCTGCGGGACTCCCAACAACTCATTGTCTAGAATACCCCGTTTCTTAAAAATCGCCTCAAATTGGTCCTGAAAATGGATAGCCAGATCCAATCTCTGCATGGCCATCATTCTGGGCATCATTTCAGTGGCTGTCTCTACAATCTCCTGCACTCTAGCGATCTCTCCATCGGTATCGACGTGGGTAATTTTCCAGTCCTCTAGACCAACAATATTTTGCTCAGCTTCCAAAATTTCGTTTTGAGATAACTCAGTTGTCGAGACGTAAACGATGCGATTGGCTGTTTCGATTGGGTGACTGAGAATGCCCACGACATCTTGACCAACGCCGTCGCACGTAGTGGCAATGAATTTGGCATTGCTGTCATCCAATATCTCGGCAGTCTTGGTATCAGGTTTGATACCATAGAAACCACTTTGAATGGATCTATATAACGTCGGTCAAAAGCAATGTCTTTTACTCGAATGGTAGGGAGCTTACAAGTCTAGGAGAGATCCGCAAGCAATTTCAGTCCAAGACCAACCTGGATGTTCAAGAGACTTCAGATGCTCAAGCGCACGAGCTTTTGCCGCTCCAATAGGAAACACCTTTGGAACTTCTTTACTATTAGTGTCAGCACCATAACCAGAGGGGACAGGTCTTTTAACACCTGCTTCCGACTGAAGCACGAGCCAAGTTGGGGAGGTGATTTTCAGCAGCGAAGCCTAATGCCAATACCACATAACTCGGAGACGAAACTCAAGCACACTAAAATCCATTTCCGTTTCTAGAGCTGAGGTCCTGCCGCTCTAAGCTGAGTTGGTGCTGAGGTTGGGCTGAGGGACCCGGAGTTCAGGCTGAGGCGGGCTGAGCTTGGGCTGAGGTGACTGAGTAGGCCCATTTTTGGGATCGCATGCACCGGTCAGGATCCCCGCGGGGGACCACATCTGGGACCATATCCCTGTTTTGGCCCCGGTTGGACTTTCCTCCGACGAGGAATCTGATCTGTGTGAACCTATGTTATGAGAGACCTCTGTATTTGATGCCGTTACTGCTTAGACTACTTCCTAATAACTTTTTTAATGATAACCCGACTTAATGGCTAGGATTGTTATTAAGTTTATACTCTTAGCACTACTATTTATAAGGAAAGGTATTATAAGCTAATTTCTCTACCTAATTTCTAGTAGCTAGCCTGCCCTTAACTATAAGGTGCTCTAGTTCTTTATGCACTATAGATAAAGCAGAATGTATAGATCTGCTCGTATAATTGTTGGTATAAGGTAACCCTAGTAAATCCTATCCCCTTCTACTAATACCTATACCTTATATATTATATGTTGCATTTATTAGTAGTGATACTAGAAAGAATTGATTCGAAATTCAGTAGCGGGGCAGATTCTGCATCTCCAATACTGCCTAAAGGGCAAACCTTTCGTGGACCTGAGATTCAGGGCTGTGTAAGAGGTTGACTCGTGATTCCTTTATGCATATCAACTTCCCAATGAAGAAGGTGATGGAAGGCAACTATCCAGGTATCTCAGCAACCCAGGGGGGTAGGAAGGATGCTCCGCGGCCTAAAGAGGCTGTCAACTAGGGTTCGGACTTGAGAAGAAGCCATGCAAGCTCACAGTCCTATCCAGGTTCCCCTCCTCAAGTGTCATCAAGATCTTGAATCTACTGTAGAGTACAAGGCTGCGAGGGATATATAAGTGAGGATAAGCAGGAAAGGGAAGGCAATACAATATGAAGGTCAAGATGCCCAAAATGGGTAGCACTCAGGAGCAAGAGGAGGAATCGTCTCACCCAGCACGAGCCATCAAACAAACCTCCCCAACCAAAGGGAAAAGCCCATTCCAAGACGGACTGCTGCCTGACTGTGCATCTTTGATAAACAAGGTGGCAATAAGCCCGCCACGTCACGTGGCCCGTTCCTATAACCGTTCTCGCTGCTGCCCTACGTCTATCCGCCCACGTGAACTTGTACTCTCGACTTCTACCCCTTACGTCGCTCCCTCATTTCCTCCCCAGCCTGAGTTTCATTTCCATAAGCTGGCCACGTCATCCGCTTGCTCGCATGGGGCCGCCATCATCGCTACAGGTCAACTTTGTGACGGTGTCGGCCGCATTCTCCCTTTCCTACCGATTCAGGACGACTGGTTGCCTCGTATGAATGCTTCCAAGGACCTCTTCCTTACTCGCCTAGAGGATTTTACACCCGTATGAACCTGCCCTCCTCACTCATGGCCTTTCGCTGCATACTGACTGGCGCCTGAAGGCCGCCGTCGAAGCTAACCCCCTGAGACCGATGATCTGATAGGATGTTAGTCTCTTGTCGTCGCGCTCCATTCTGAGGCACCAGGCACCAGGCACCAAACTGGGCTGTTGGCCCTCGTGAGGCCTCCCACGGGGAGCTAGCCAGTCGCGAAAATGCCGCAAAGACCGACTGTGTCTATGCCCAAGGCAGGATGAGGGCGATGCGCTCTTGGCTTTCACTTGATGGAGCAGGGATGGCTGGCTCCGGCAGGCTGAAGCATGGGCCCTTTTCTTCCTCCCTTCCCTTCGCAATGGAGCAGTGGCCGAGTCCGACCTATCGCGACTGGCGAGAACACATTGCATGAGTAGGCATGATTCACCAATACAGGGGCAGTGAACTGGCATCATTTCGGAGGCGCCTCTTCCGTGGCCGTCGGCCCCTGTTGCTGAGGCCTTTCGTTCCTATGATTCGCCATGGATG
>PVQA01000736.1:0-34705 GCA_002980515.1 Fusarium burgessii | reverse complement strand
AACTAAGATTCCAGATTTGGCGCGGTTCGCATTGAATCTGACAGCAACAGAGTGTCCTGTACCGTAAGTGTTTTCCGTCGACTCGAAACCTCTTATCAGATGCCAAACCTGGCTTCGCTCAGGCGTCACGATCTCGCGAGGCCCGAATTAACGCGGATAAACTTCACGTTCATACTCCCGAAGAGGATCTCGACAGCGAAGATGAGGCCATGATCGAGGCACTCAACTCCCGCACCGTTAGCGTTCTTCCTATGGGTATATACCGACGAGAGCATAAGGATGAGGGTGTTGTAGTGGCCACCACTGCAGAACTAGAAGCCGCAGAAAATGCTCAGGCTGTTCCTCTCCCTCCTCCTAAGGAAGAGGAGAGCCTTTGGGTAGACGGTGATGCAGACGAGCTGCGGTCAACGGACGAGAATACAGAAGATGGTGGCATCTGGAACAATGTCTCAAAAACACCAGTTATCAAGAAGGAGCCAGGAGTCGACGACTCGATGAATTTGGATATTGAAGTTAAGACGGATACAGAAGACAATAGCAAGCAGCCTTCCGAAACGCCAGCGCCACAGACCAAAAAGCCAAAGCAAGACTCAGAGGAAGCCATGATTCAGACAGATCTGGAGATTCTCGCCAATGAATTGGGCGCTGTCGAAATTTCTGAGGGAGAAGAGGGCAAAACAGAAGGCCCGAGCAATAAGGACGGCCGCATGTACTTATTCCAATTCCCTCCCGTCCTGCCCCCTCTAAAGCCAGTTGCCCAACCTAAACCTGACAATAAGGTCAAGCCTGAACCTGGTGAGGGCGAGCATAATGTCCTCGAATCAACACCAGCCGCTGCTGACGCAGATCCCGTGGATCTTACCAACGATATGAACACTACAGGCGTTGATGTACCCGGCTACGAAGATCTAGAGCAGAAGGCTGGTTTCATGTCCAGCCTGCTATCATCAGGCGGCATGGTAGGCCAGCTGAAAGTTCGCAAGTCAGGCCGTGTAGAACTGGACTGGGGTGGCAGTACCATGGAGCTGAGCCCTGCTGCTGGAATGAACTTCTTAACAACGGCTGTCATTGTCGAGGAGAACGACGAGAAACCTCGACCGGGAGTTATTGGTGGAGAGAGTGTCGGAATGGGCAAGATTATGGGTCGCTTTGTACTTGCACCAAAGTGGGATGAGGAGGAGGATTGGGAGGTCTCATCCGAGGACCTAAGGATAGAGTAAGAGGGGCATCACACGGATATGTGCTGGGTTATGAGGCGCCGCCATATCAGACCTCATGATACAAGTTACCCAACGAACACACCATAAAAATGACTTACAAAGGGACACTCGGTACGAATAAACAAAGATACCCAAACTACAGCGTCGAGTTTTTCGTGATTATGGCATGTTTCATGCATGCACCGTCAATTTGGTTAATTGTCAAGCCGAAACACGTCAAACAATGGTTACATGTCAGGGGTTCGGACAATCCCAAGGAAATGATCAGTATCAATGCTAAGTTATGGAAATTGGAGAGAGTGTTTGAGAATTTTTTGAGTATCTTAAACATATTAGATACTGACAAAACCTGTGAGTGCCTTATATTCAATGCGCCAGCCCTCGAGCCCCTACTGATTCGTAACCTTTCGCTAGCCACTTGCCACTTGCCCCCAACTATTGTAGAAGTATTGTGGCAAACCTTATTGATTTTGCTTCCCTGTATGTTCCAGACCAAGCCTGCTCTTAAACGCCGTTTGTCCCTTTTCCCATACGAATACAAGAAGTCCTCCTGTGAGATGTCACAACAGTGACAGAAGAGGAGGGGAAGACCGTATATCTGGCTCATATCCCGTGGGGTATCATGTCATAAGTCCATTCACCTCCTTCTACCCCTAATGTTATTGCGTTCGAGTTCTTGACTCTGCGCCTCAAGGTCGTGAATCTGGTCGAAAGAGCTGGAGGCAGAGCGATCATTTCGACTTTGCCAGGATGGTGAGGGCGAGCTGTTGCCTTGTATCACTAGAATCTCGCTCTTAACGATGCTTGATTGACCAGGCGAAATAGGGCCATCGGCCATGTGTCGAGGAGGTAAGATCTCAATGTCGCTTGGTCGTGATAGTGAGTCCATGTTGTTTGGTGTTCCCATATTGGTTAGTGAAACATCGTCAGGACCAAAGCCTGGCATAACTAAGATTCCAGATTTGGCGCGGTTCGCATTGGATCTGACAGCAACAGAGTGTCCTGTACCGTAAGTGTTTTCCGTCGACTCGAAACCTCTTATCCTCATAGCGCGAAGGAGTGGCCGGATGGTAGCTAGACTTGATGCAACAATAGCGACGCCAGGCTCTATCAGCGTCCAAACCATGGCATCGGTTCCAGCAACTTGAAGAAGTTAGTTGGGCGAACACGGCGTGTCCGGGCGCCACTCACATAGAATGTCTTCCGTATCGGTAAGGTCAGCAAGGAAGCGTAGGCGGACAAGGGTCGCGACACTGGCACTTGATGATATGTTAGACCAGAAGCTCAACAGCTAGGAGGGCAAACTTACAATATTCCCAGCCCCAAAATTGCAATCACGGTTGCCTTCGCTTGCTTGGTCATCTTGACCGACCAAAGCATTGGGATTGGGAGAAGGGCCTATCATGAACGATCAGCACTGTACAGCAGCTGAGTGTATCGAAGAAAGCTTCACTTACGTAGAGCCAGTCAGACACAACTGTCATAACACTTATAGCATAAGCTGCTGAGACAATCTGGTCTGCACTGACACAAGTACCATCTGTGATCCGAAAGTCCCACTGCATCTCAACGGGTTTGCATTGGAACAAGTTCCAGAAAAAGAGCACCATACTCCAAATGCTGATAATAGCTAGACTGATCCAGATAATCCAGTTGTAGATTCGTTTGACACATAGACGGAGCAAGAAGACTCCGATGCTAAGCTTTATGAACATCATGTCCAAAATATAGGTCGCGGTCGCCAAAGCCTGCCACTAATATGGTGTAAATATATGATCAAGAACCAATGTCTCGGTAGAATGAGATGCTTACCATGAGAGCCTGAACTTTAGCCTCATCAGGTTTGACGGCATCATTGTGCTTTCCGATTCCCTGCTGGACACCTTCGATGATAAAAGCACATGACACTGTGAAGATGATCTGTCTCTTGGTGAGTATTGCCCCATAGTAGTATGTGTATGATAGGGACCCTACCTGGGCAACGAGCATGAGCCAATCATCGAGCTGCAAGCTTTTCATTAAGACAGCTCTTGTATAAGTGCGCAACCCGACAGAGAACCAGCTGAGTGTCAAGAGAGTGATCGCTGTTGCGACCAAAACAGACCCATTCTCTTCATGAAGGTTAATATCTTTATTTGTGGGCATGGCGCTATAGCGTCACGAGCAACTACCGAGCTCGAGCATGGCCCGGTCCTCAAAAAGTTAATGGAGGATCAAGAGAGAGAGAGAGAGAGATAGTAGAGGGTTGAAAGAGATCAAATGCAATTCACAAAACGCAACTCATGCCAAGGACGCAAGGGGGGTCACTATGAGATATATCTCACTGCTGCAAGTGAATCACACACGTCTAGGATTGCACCAACCAACCCGGCGGATCTGATCAAATGCAGACCAGGGTCTCAACTCACAGCCTGCAACTGGGGTGTGTCAAATTGAAGTTGATGGGAGTAAAGCATGGGTGTGATACGCCGGATGCAAGGTACCAGACGTACCGCTGACCGAGAAAGGGAGGGTGTGAAGCTGATGTCTTCAAGCACCCTTGCATCTTATCGTCTGGAAAAACTTTTTGAGGTATGTTTCTCGCCGATTTCTTCAGGCAATTAGCACTAGCGGGAGGCAAAGCTGCATCCGGGACTCCATGGAGGTGCTTTAATAGGCCATCGGGAACGATGCATCTGTCAAAGTCCCGTTTGGAACAGGCTAATTACAGGCGAGAATGGTGAGACGTCAGACTTGGTTGTTTGTTAAGGCGATAGTGTCAATCCGTTGGTAGCAAGCAGTAACATCACAGTGAACAAGCTTGCACCACATGACACAGTTAAGCCTGGAATACTGAGAAGCGAAACTTGGGTCACAAAGACGGTACGTAGTGCATTTGCTGGAAGTGGATTGAGAAAGCAAGCGTATTATTTGAACAAGTACCCTGTCCCTAGCCTATTCGCGTTTTGAAGCCACTGGCAACTATCTTTCCTTAGTCGAACGCCAAACGTCGGGGCCAGGAATACTTACAGTTAGGACTTAATAAAGTTTTTCGTATCCTGTCCAAATCAAACGCGCATCATGAATGGTCCCAAGCAAGGAGGTGGACAGAGTCATGCGGATTCATACGACAAGCGAATAGCTCATATTGTGGGGTATGAACGTTCTTTGTTAACCAATTTAGTTGAGGCTCCGAAGCTTAACTTTGGCTCAAGGCAGTGAGAATAGAAAGATCTTCAGTCTTCTCCACGATAAAAATCGGTCGCTAGACTTTTCCAGATATTCTCCCGATAGTGCGAACCCGAAGGTATGGTTGGGCGTTCTGATGATCCGCACTTCACTACGGAACTACAGTTTTGGTTCAGCCATCGTTTCAGTATCAGCTCTAGGACAACCTAGTTCTGAACCCTTGTCAAGTCTTGACATCTGGAAAGTTTTTGTGGCAACCGAGGATACTGCATCCCTGCATGTGAAGAAACGGTCATTCCAGCTCGCAATAATCACATATTGGGTCTGGTACTGAATATGGCGTCTCTTCTCAATTTCCTTGGGGATGACGTCCACTCACAGCTGCATTAGTCGCTTCTGAATTGAACTTTTGAGGTGGCCGTAGGGAAGTGGGGAGACGTTGAAGGACAGGGGTCTGGCGATCATTATGCCACCTCGCTTTCCAGCATACCTATCGGCTGTAGCCTTTGGGGCCCTTGTCCATCCGTATGCGCATGGATGCTGACAGACGACACACAAGAATCGGTATAGTGTATGAAACAATGGTGCTTCGGTAGCATTTTGCTGGGTGCGTCAAGGTTTCTCCGTCTGCAATCCCTCTCACAGGCACGGCGTGGTCAGTTTCCCTAGCCAGGCACGTGCAGCCCCTGTCGTGCGAACCCAAGCCCCTGTGCATCTTGAATCCTGACGGACTTTTGGTGTGACCTTGCCTCCGGGGTGTCATAAGACTTTAAGACCATCATTTCGGAGGGGCAAAAAATAAACTAATCAAAGAGCCTCCTAAATTTACCCTAACTTATCCTAAACTTACCTAAGTATTTTTGTCACTTATAACGCCATCCCCTAGCCTTGTAAGAGCAAGAGGTCAAGATGCTTGTCGGTTATCAGCTTCGCTAGCGGTTTATCTCCCGATGATTCCGGGTCACGAATGATCCTGGCACGATATCTTATTGCGGTTATTAACTCGATTGAGAATCACTTGGCGGCATCCAAGTTATTAAAGATTTACGAATTGATGTAGAATAATGGATAGAGTTAGTTGTGAAGGAGAAATTTGATTGACGGGAACACGGAAGGACGGTTACACCGGAAGGCGTTTATCCGTGGTTCATGTTTAAACGTGCTTCTTCCCGTCCCGTTCCGCAAAAAGCAATGCACTTGCCAACTGCCAAATTCCTAGAGGCGGAAATATGTTGTGTAAAGTGCGCAGAATGTGAAGTTCTGTTTTCGTAAAAGACTTAGCACTACCCCTATTGTGTTTTACGAACTCTGTAGACTTTACTCTGCACTATTGATATCTAGTTCAAGATTCAAGATTATATCTTTAATTCCTTCTTCCAAATCTCTATTTAGATCGTATAAGTGGAATTGTTCCATTCTGCAGATCTTATTGGAACACCAGATATGACTGCCCAACCCGATGAGCTGGAAAGGGCGGATCCGATTGGCCGATACCGGGGTTTGAAAGTTCCGGCAAGTTAGACCCCCTCATCTTGATTTGCATCTCGAAGTCTAGCTAGACTGGGAACAACACACAACCCAAATTTAAGAAGCTTCTACTATAAAAACGGGCAAAGAAACTAACGCCTCCTATCTGAGTTTCTCGCTTCTAATACCCAATCCTTCACTCACCTCCGCGAACAACCCCTGTAATCAACATCTCCTTCGGGTCATAGCGTCGATAGTTGCCCATAAAGCGAAACAAGATGGCCGATATTGCCGAAGACAAATCCCTGGGGCTCACTTACAAGTCTCACCAATACGGGAAGCATGACCGCCAGAAGCTAGGCGTATGGCGGTTTGCTGATCGTCCAGCTCAAAAAAATGGGTATTGGGTAGTGTGAGAATTCCAATCGATGTGCTCTTTCTCTGGTTTCACTAACAGCTGTTCAGCTTCATCCATGGAGGCGCCTGGCGTGATCCTCGTAATAATGAGAACGATTTCGCCGAATCTATCAGGCGTATCGTCATATCGGGTGCGGTCGCGACATTGGACATTGCTGGTTTTGTCAGTATCGACTACCGACTATCATCTCATCCAGACTTCCCACGAGAATCTGCCACTGTGAAACACCCGGATCATTTAGAGGATATCTGGTCAGCTTTGAACTATTTACAAGGCGAGTATGAGCTGTCAGAAAACTACATCTTAGTCGGTCACTCTGCTGGTGCAACGCTCGCATTCCAACTTCTCATGAGTGGGGACATACTCACCTCTCATCCCAAGGGACCCTTGCCGACTGCCATTGTCGGTGTATCAGGTATATTCGATCTTGTTGGACTCAACGACAGGCATGGTGGCGGGTATACTGGCTTTATTGAAGCCGCATTTGGTGAGGATAAATCTGGGTGGGAAAAAGTTTCCCCAGCTCGGTTTGGATCAAGCTTTAAAGACCACTGGGCGAGTGGGAAGTTGGCAATGCTTGCATGGTCTGCAGAGGATACACTCATCGATGAGCCCGAGATTGACAATATGGCGTCTCTGTTAACTGAGCAGGGACTCAAAGTCGAGGCCAATAAGCATCTTAGAGGCGAGCATGATTTTGTATGGCAAGATGGTAGTCAGATTGCTCGCCTAATCATCACCACTCTTCATCATTTACACAGGTTATAAGAAAGGTCGCTTGATTATATTCAATTTAAGCATTACCGTTTATATATATTTTTTGATAAAATAAAAGAGTACATGCCTCTTTATTCCACCATAGTTGCCGAGCCCTCGTGTCCAACAACAAACTTGATCTTCTCTCCTTTTACTTCTTCTTCATCAGGACAAATCCTGTCGACGCAACTCTTGATGATGCAATCATAAGAGCACCAAATAAAAACACAGTGCCACCCCAAACCTGTGCATATACGAAATTCCCATTTGTCTTATCCAGGATAGCGCCCGCAGTCGGTGGCCCGGCTAAACTGGCAAACGCAGATATCGTCTGAACCATACCGAAACGCGTACCCATCTTTTGGGCGTTGAGTGTTAGGCTCGCATTAGCACCGACGAATGTTCCCTGGCACGCGCCATTCACAAAACCAAAGAAGACGCAGAAAGCATACATACCGGCGACAGTCTTGACGCCAATCCAGCAATACACCATGACGCTGAGAGCAGTCATCCCAATAAGAAATGCGTTTATTGGACCGAGGATATTGTCTGCCAAGTAACCCATGATAGGGCGCGCAGGAATGCTCATTGCGTTCACAATCAGCAGCAAGCTAACAGCTTCAACTGATGAAAACCCGATTACATTACGCGCATAAACATTGATCTGGACACGATGTCAGCGACGAAGTTTCAGTACATGCGGCTTACAACATAATCACTTACATAAAAGAAGCCAAAGTACAAGGCATAAAAGTTCAGGAACGCGCCCAGAACGAACAACAAATAGGGGAGTTCCCTGAAGGCTTCCCATTCTACCAAGGGGCCGGATTTTCTCGGGGGGAGGTACGGCTTTAACATGAGATTTGCAGCGACAATCAAGACCAGAGCGACAAAACCAGCACAGCGGACAGCCCATGGAAAGCCAATTTGTGGGATGAGGTATTGGAGTGTCGCAGGGAAGATGATGGAGCCGAGGCCAGTGCCCGTAGCAGCCAACGCCAGAGCAAATGCCTTCTTGGTTTTGAAATAAGAGCTAACAACAGTTACAGCAGGCATGAAAAGCAAAGCCAATCCGATGCCTGTGCAGACACCTTGGGACAGAAATATTTGCCAATACTCTTTACAAAGGCTGGTCATGAAGGTTCCCAATATAGCCAGGAAGCTTCCGAATGCAACAGTCTGTCTGGTATATCCAGCATCGGCAAGACGACCGGCTGGGCCACAGAATGCGAACGTCAGGAAAGTCTGGCAGGAGCCAATCCATGAAATTTGTGACGAGGGTAAGCCCAGCGACTCTTCATAGTGAAGCTGATATACACCAAAAGACGCGGGGTAGCCCCATGCCAAGCAATTGATGAAGACACCAGCAAGGACTTGGGACCAGGCTGTGAAGCCTCCATCTGGCGGTTTGAAGTTGTCAGGATCAAAGACTGGAGGAGGAGCGTTTGTGTTGGAAATGGTGGTATGGAGGGTCTGGGGGTCCTCGGGGTTGCCTTCAGAAGGACATAGTGACGACTGCCTTCGATTTGGCGTCTTCTCTACATCTTTGCCAAACATTGTCGATACAATAAAGTAAGTGATATTTAAGTGTGTTCCATTAATATGCTAAACCATAGAGCGGCCAGTAAGCGGGAGAATTTGGGGTTGCCGGGCATAGTGTCCGGGCTATACTACTGGGCTAAACGACAACTATATAAGGTACGACCCAACGGCTGGTCTCTACCCAGACCGACCAGAGCCGATTCTCTCATAATTGAGTCAAGGATTTTTCTCGAAGGGCGCAATCTCATGGTTGCTTGCCGATATCGCGCCCCACAAGCCCCGGATCGGGTTACCATAGTTGTTGCTCTCAATTTCAGTTAACATCATTTGCTGATCCATAGCGAATCGTGGGGTTACGATTCTGAGTGCCAAATGCGCCCTTCAACTACAAAGTCGGGTGAAATATACCCGGATTGCTGGTTGCACGACACATATTACTCCCAAAAGGCCGTAATGTTGACGTTGGCTGATAACAATTTTGCTGCCAAGTCTAAAGCTCTCACAATGGTAGCACATTGAAGTTAGAATTGACCTGAAAAATATCGATACAGCCATGGATTTCTAAATTAAATGATAGCCTATAGATATTAGCTGATAATTCATCTGATAATAGATCAATCGAAGACAAAAGAAGCGAAAGGTATTGCCGATACTTCGTGTTCAGGGTAACTTCAAATCGTCGCCCCACTGACCGCCGACGAGCCGATTGAACCCCGCTCCGATGGGCGGCATAAATTATTCCCGGAGTCGGAAGTCCGTTGGTCTCACGCGTGGGTCCAATGAAACGTCTCCGAAGAAGTCACGGGTGGCCGCGACCGGCGCCGATGCCAGGGGTTAAGATAAACAACAATAATTAACGGTGCAGATTATCGCGTAACGATTAAAGAATTTGTGATGTCCTTGCGGTAAGTGGCTGTAACTATGCATAATGGTTGAGGTATCTAAATAACATAAGACCTGGAAGTTAACTTGACGACAATTAGCATTATTAACTAATAATTTAAAACCGCACAGCCCGCATTGCTTTAACTCTAAGAATAAACATTTATAATTAAACACATACCGTTGACTGACTCTGAAGCTGTTCCTATCATTCTGTCAACTAATAAGTATCCTTATGCCCTAGTCAGCCGAAGGAGAAAAAAAAGGGAAGAAAAAATTACCCCGCGCTACAATGGAGGGGTAAATAAACAATAGCGGTAAAGAAAAAAAAAATGATGTAATGTTATCACGTGAAGCTAAGCCGGGATTATCATCCAATCGGCTCCTAGATCGTTTCCGCATCGGCAAAAGGTGGAGCGGGAACGGCACGTTAGTTTGGTTTGTAATGGTGGGGGGCAGCGGATTTGCGGTAGGGGTATAGGTTAGACCACAACATCTATGCACAAAATGTTGTGTGATATATTTGATAAAAAAAAGCATATTGCGAAGAAAATGCCCAGGTAAGGCTGTGCGAAAGTTATGGGCTATGCGAAAGTGTCTCTTCATGCGATGTAATTTGCCATTTATGGCGGTTTGACAAACCGCGCTGAAGTTTTTAGTTTGCGTCGTCGCAAAATGCCCTGCCAAAGATGAGGTTCAGCCAAATTAGCAACCAAGGCATATGTATGCTCGAAAATATGGCCAAAGCGGTCGCGTGGCATCAGAATCCATGCGTTCTCCTTTTGAACAGTTTATATCATTAGCGCATTGCTATAGCTTGTGTAGACTCGGGTCGCACACTTTCACAATCGCGCATCGATAAGCCTAATTAGTGTTTGGCATGTCGTATAAGTTATTTACAGCAAGATATAGAAAAGACGCTGGAAAACAGAATAACGTATCAGAACATTTGGCCCTTTGCTACATTAACCCGTTCCTTTGCCCTATCGGTGTAGCATCCAGACAGCTTCCTTTTTTCGGTCCTGCAATTCACTCAGAATGCGTCTCACATACGCACAGGATAAACCTTCCATAAACCGTTCCCTTCCTACTTTCTAAACCTTGGGAGATTTTTCCAAGCACCACGCTCCGTATTTGCCCTCCGTACTACCCCCTTTTAATTGTTTGTTGTTAAAATGCCTCGGCAACTCGGTCGCGCACAAGACCATGGCTACCAGAGGGGCTGACAGCTAGCCTCACTGAGCCTGGAGGTAGCCAAAGCAATGTTGGATTGGGGACAAAGACGAAACAAAGAAACTCGACAACTCCCACATCTTGCCCCAAAACGCCGTATAAGGAGTGTAATGGCCAAATGGCCGTCGTTATTACATCCTGCCCTGAGAATCATCATGAGTGCCGCCGTCTCGCCTGCAACGCAGAAGAACCAGGAAAAAACATAAAAAAAGAAAATATTCGAGTGCATGATCCATCCGTTGGTGAACCGTTGGGGCCCATTTAGAGGTTGGTACAAGCCATTCATGTCACACCGACATAGATGGCAAGGAGGCCGACAACAACGCTGGAAGACCGGTATATACGACAAAATTGGAAACCCATTGGTGGTGTAGATGTTGCGAGGCGCTTATCGCTTGCGCTTCTTGGACTTGTCCATTGTCATAGCGGCGGCAGCGATAGGCGCAGCAGGTAATAGCGCAGGTTGGGCAACGGCGGGGGCCTCATCCTTTTTGATGGGCACTCCCATGTGACGACCGTATCGACCCTTTCGGCCGTTACCCTCATCCTCACTAATACATTGGTCTGCCGACAGGCCAGCATCACGACAGCGTCCGCAAGGCCTTTGACGATCACAGCCCTTCTTGCTCTTTCTGCAACGCTGGCAGCGAGGCTTAGTGGAAAGATCCGGCTGGTCATCCTCACCAGGGACAAGAGGAGTCTGTCCGGTAGATGCGATGGATTGCTTTCGCGAGGGAGGCATGGAAGCTGGAGACATTGGCCCACTTGGGACAGGGGGCAGCTTCTTTCCCTTCGCACCACTAGAAGGACGCGCTGTCTTGGAGGACTTGGTCGACGATGCCTTAGAAACAGAGGCAGACATCTTGGGTTTGGTAGACACTTTCGAGGCCTTGGCAGGCTTGCTCTTACCAATGGAGAGCAGAGATTCGTCGGCACCATCCTCGTAGTCGGCATCATCTCCACTGACTTCGACACTCTCAGGGGGTGGCATGAAGTGTGACCCAGTAGTCTGATAGACATTGCCGATAGTACCAGAAATATCAAGCTTCTGACGTCGCGCAGGAGGCAACTCGGCTTCACTTTCGCTCTCACCATCACTAGTAGCGCCAGTAGAGGAAGCAGCATCTGCCCTGCCACTGAATGTATCATCGAGAGTAGAAGCAGAAGTTCGGCCGTGGGAAATGTTGGACATGTCACCAAGTCGCATCAGCTGAATAGCAACATCCTTGTCCTCTTCAGACATACAACTACCAACAGTTGGGTCGGGAGTAGGAAGAATTCCCATGGCACTGCTTGTATATCCGCCACTATTTCGGTTGCGGCGATCGGGCCCCGGTGTTGAGTAGAGATTGGGATGTGTTATACCACTGGAATATCCTTGGGGAGACTGCATAGGGCGAGGGTTTGTGAAGGGGTTTTGGTGGGGCTGCACGAATGGCATCGCGGGGCGATGAGGCTCAGCTCGACGAGCAGGAGACACCGAAGGATTCGATGTCGCCGCGGGCATCTGGGGTGGTGCGAATAAGGGGAGTTCCTGTAGCCCGACGTTGTCAGTCTCTCTGAGCCCGCCTTATCAAAATGGCGGTCTCCACTTACCGAGCTTTCGAACTTGGCTCTCTTGCGACGGCCACCTTCAACAATGTTCTCGACACTGATATCAGTAGTAGGCAGTTGGTCCTTGTTCTTGCCAGATGTTGAGCCATGCTCGTCATTGCTGCTATATCCGGTTATACTGTCGCTGTATAGTTCGGTATGACTCCGAGAGGCAGAAGCTCGGGTCTTGGATGAGCGAGAACGACCCTTCTTGCCATTTGTGCTGGCAGAAGCACTTCTTCGGCCACGAGCAGTGTTAGGGGAAGGGCTTCGTCTCCGCGATGTCCGGGAGCTGGGTCTGGATAACTCTTGGGGGAAGCGCTGAGCCTGAGTGGCAGTATAGCCATTATCGCTGTAGTAAGGGTGGGCACCAACTGATGGGTTATGATATGGAAGAGGTGAATACGCAGCTGCATTCGCCGGAGGCTCCTCTATAACCCTGACGTATACGACCATATTGTTTCGAAAGTTCTCATACCGGGCAATAAGAGTATTCCCACGATCGTCTTCGAAACTGACTCCCTTTGACCCGGTCGGACCCGAGTACAGACCATAAAAGTTCTTTACAGTGGTGACAATCGAGTCTGTTGTATCATGGGGATATATTTGCACTCGCATCGGCAAGCGCGCACGGCAATGGGGGGATTCGAGAAACAATAGCTCAAATGCGACGTTCTTGGGTGTTGACGTCTGTTGGGGTGAGACACTGCCGCCATTTGAGGACGCTCCAGAAGCACCGATAGCGGTGTTGAGAGGCGACATTGAGGCCATTGTGAAGCTCATGTATTTATTGTGTCGATGAAGATGGACGAGAGAGAATTGAAGGATGGAGTTGGTTGATGTACTTGGGAGTGGTGGTTGCGGGCTTTGCCTGGGACGGACTGGGCTCGGCCCTGCTCACGGCAAGATCGCTCAACAGTATGCTCAATACTATGTGCGGCGGTCAATGGCCAGAACAGTAGAGAAGACAAGATATGCAGAAGCGATGTCGAAATGTAGATGAACTATCAAGGGACAATCAACATCCACGCCGTAGGCGGTAAGCGCCGAGTCTTGTGTGTGTCTGTGTGGTCTCAGGGTTTTGGGACTTGCGGTGCGTATGACGACGATGAACGGTGGGTTTTCGATGGAACGACAGCGACGGTAGAAGATCGATCTGGTGTTTACTTGGAGACCTGTCAGTAACTGAGAAACGGCTGGATGACCTGAGGAAGTGCTGAGGAGATGATGAAGAGGAGCCCTCGGGCAGAGAATGGGCAGATTGAGCGTCGGGGCAGTCTGGCGCTTCTTGGGACGGGGACGACGGATGAAGGAGAGCGGGCATGAACTGGCGGACTAAGGATGGAAGAAGGGAGAATTGGGGCCTCGAGATTGGGTCTTTATGGGGATCGCGCATGATAATACAGGTGATGGGACTTACCAGAGACGTCTTGATCCGTCTTGAGATGGTTGTGGCGGCGCTGAAGAGTCGGCAAGAGGATGTGCATGAGGAAAAGAGGAGCCAGACCAGTTGAGAGAAGAGAGGTTGTCGAATTTGAACCGAGTTGGGCTCACTAACACGAGCAGCCTCAGTTTAGGGGGGTTAAGCGTTAACGTCTCTTGAAGGAGGCCTGGAAATTCGGCCAGCAGACCACTAAGTACGGCCCTGGACAGCGTACGGCAACCTGTAATTACAGCGTCTGGGCCAAAGTTTAGGGATGGGGAAGACATGGCTTGCGCTGAAATTGAGCCAGGGCTGGTTGGATGGCTTGCCCTGAGGGGAGGGGAATCCATTTTGTCCCAGGACCCATCTACTGTGGTTCCTCGCCAATGAACCCGAGCATCTATTCAAGGAACTACAATGACATGCCTCTAATCTCGGTATTGTTATCGCAGATATAATGAACAGGTAGTCCAACGATTAGAATGAATTTGCTTTTGGCCTTTACGTTGCGACACACTTCAGGGGGAAAGAGGGCGCATTCTTGACTCCTCCCGCGCGAGCGAACCTAGAAAAGCGGATGCGGCGGTGCTGATGCGCAGCGCAAATCGATCAGTATCTTTTGCGCGCACTTCAAATACACAGCGTTTTCCATTTGTTGAGCGTTATTAAATCGCTTAAGAAGATAATTGCATCACATTATAAACTCTTCATCTGAATCTCATCTGCGACTCCTCACAGGCTTTGAAACTCGTGCGGGCCAGTTATCAAAATAGGTTGCAAGGACCTGGGCAGCCATATGTCGATCCCCAACAGCAAAGCAAGGCGCATACTCCGTTCTTTTTTATACGGTGATGATGAACCTTTGCAATGGCCATATCTTCTTCAAGCTTGTCGCAAGACGTAACCATGAACTATAAGACCCAGTGACAGTTCAACGAGTATGGGAATAGCAATGCGCCTGTCTGAATTGCTGTTCTTAAAGCTGTTTGAACCTGTCGCTTCCAGTTGAAAAGGGCTCCATATCGCCGGGCACCATGACGGGTTGTCCATTTCAGCGGACCCTGGGAACCTTGGCTTGCTGGCTTCCCTTCCCTCCAGAATCTGTGAAAGTACTTGGGCGCTGGCTAATACGACGGAATATGATAAATCTCAAGTCTCATCGCCACTTGCAATCCATTGACTGCTAGGTACTGCGTTTCCAATGCTCCAAGAAGCGGCCTAAGTTGGGCTAGAGGCTGGTCGTTGGCGACCAACAACTGTGGCCGGGCTCCCAAAAAGAAACCTCAAGCCCAGCCCCTCTTGATCCGGTGTCTATGGCACTTGTCGGTGGCCTCGTGTGAGTCTGTGACTGTTGACGACCCTCACCTCCAATCCAAATGTGGTGTGGCTAGTCTAAGAAGAGGAGACAACAAACAACAACCACTGCAGTGGTTCCCGCTAGCTTCTGCCTATACATACTCCATACTGTAGAATATGCTCAGCGACATCGCTTGTTGAGCTGCGATCGAGCGCACACACGCACACTTGACTTCCAATTCCTCCTCCGCGCTCCAATGGGAACGTACAAAGCCTGTCCAGGGTTTAATGCGACCTCAATCGGGGCTTGTTACAGATGTTAAACTCTGGCGCAAGTTGTCTGTCATGATTCAATGGGTCTCTCTGAATATAGGGCTAATCATGGGGACCCCAATGTTACAAGATTCAATTATGGCTTTGGGGGTAGTAGAAGAGATACTGAAAGGAACCTCTCTTGACGCGCACACATTGGGAAAGCGGAGAGCTCTCGATTCAACGGCTCAGAGATGTCTGAGTTGGTGGTTGCAACAGATTATCGGCAGCCAATCGCACTGAGTGTCATGGTTGACCAAGCTGGGGACCTGCCTACGCTGATCATGTGTCGAAATAAGCTTGGCACACGGTAAGCACCACGAACGATCTGCTTTATTAACAATGGATTTGGAGAGCTTGAGAGGGTATAAGGAGCATTGTTAGACAAGTCAAATTCTTTATTGTTTGGACAACTCCGTAGACATGTTGTTGAGGTGCTAAAATGCCCTAAGAACTGAAATGAGAGACACCCCTTTTTGTGGCGATATTGATTATGACACCTTGATGTGCCAGTTTTTTCCTCTTCCCACTACCAACCCTGGGGAGCAAAAAGGCATCCTAAGTTTATCCTAAGCTTTGCCTAAGTATTTTTATCACTTAGGATTAACATCTTAAGTCTTCTGACCTCCCCCAGCTAACCTATCTGACTGGGTACTTATGAAATAGCAAAGGATCGTAAATGCGCTTCAGGCCACGATAACAAATAAACACGCTATTCGATGCCGCTTAGCTCTACTGACCGCAAATCAGCGACTAAGAGATCAAGTTGCGCCAGTTCATTCTCGCGTTGCGCTTCCATGGTGGCCATTGACCACTCTGAGGGATGATGCGCTTAGCTTGCGAAGGATTCCGAGACAATAAAAATACAAGCGTCAAGCCAGCCAGCCTCTGTGCCAAGCGCATACTGTACAGTACTTACAAAGTTCCAAAGCGCTCAAAATAGAAACCAATTCGTCATTCTCGTTGAAAAGAGATGGCACTGAAGAATGCGAACGGTCATGTTTAGAACCTCAGTTAATTGCCCTCGCATTAGATCCATCTCCTGCCAACAAAAACAGCCAATTGCCAATATCATGATAACCCTCGCTCGGCGCCTGGAACCGGGCGATCAATTTCCCTCCGTTGGGGTTTCATCTTGAACCGTTCAGACAGTGGTCGCATCTATTCGCTCGCGGCGTACGAGGGACAAGGCAGGTGGTGGAACGGCATCTTGGATTGGGCCTTGGCCACACGTTCGGCTTGTTTTGTTTCACCATGAGGCCCAGAGCACGCGTGAACGTGAATGTGAACGTGAATGTGAACGTGGAGGTAGCTGTGGATGTGGATGATGGTGCCATGGATCCATTGCGATAGCGGCACCACAGTTGGTGTCTTGTCTGGTCTGGCAGAGATCCAATTCGACCTCAATTTGTTGTTTGTGCTGCCGTCTCCTCTCCTCTAGTCTATTAAAATGTATATCAGACTCGTGGGCCCTTGCAATGGCCACAATCCTAAAGGCATGCCATCAAACAGACCATGTATATTGTAGACCCTCAAGGGCCCGTGACTGACTAGTCCGTACCGTGCATATCCCGGACAAGCCAAGCAGACCCTTGCCACACGTTGCGATTCAGAGATGCGCAATGCGCTGTATGATGCCTTTTCGCATTGCTTTTTGCAAAGTTGATCCTTCGCAACCTGAGCTTCTAACTGTGCGCTCCTTGAAGAGTATCTTGCAGTGAATGCGCCGTCCATAATCAATGCGCTGATGCCATATCTCGTCTCTGTATCGCACAGCGTTACATTGAGAGCAAAACATGCGATGCGCCCATCGTCCATCAAGCATGACGCTTGCGCGCACGCTGTCACCGCCCCGCCCTGGATTATCCACGTTTGGATGCGCTGGCGCAAAATTTAGGTCGTCGTGGTCAACAATAAAAAAAAAAAAACAAGATGCGACAAGAAAAGGCTCCATCGATCGAATCAGCGTTCGTCGCAGCCCAGCCCAGCCCAGCTTCGAGCAATGAGATGAGCCTGGGCCTTGGTCACCTCATCTCCAGATGTCTCTCGGATTTGTCTTCCATGAGACTTCAAGACCCCGCCGTCAGCGCCTAGTCAAGGACTACCTGTGGCAAGCGAGATAAAGAATAACTTCAATATCGTGGCGACAAGGCCTGTCTGATTTGCTCTTTACGATCTGGCCCATCATCAATGGCATGTCCGCGCGCGGCGCACAAAAGATACGGTGTGGTATCTGTCACCTACATACTAGCCTACCTTGTCTGTCGAAAACGTGACGAGATTCGGCATTTATACAGACATTCATACGTGCTTTATTACTTTGGTAAAAACTCATCGACGTTGCGCCCAACATGCTTTGATATAGTGCTAGAGTGCCTCATCACTGATCACCATGCATCCATGTCATTTCTTTGGCATGAGGCGCCTGTGGATTTCCATGTCTGCGAACTCTCCTCTCAAATGCACCCAATGAATTAGCCGCTATTTGCACCTGTTGAGTTCCGTGCGAATTCTGTCGCACAGGACGGCACAGTTTGATGCGCAAAAGGTTGCGCAAAGTCGTATTGCAACTGTGTCGCGAGTAGGTTTCGGGGCCAGTAGACCTACGGGAATCAATTCGATATGCCGGTAGAAGAGAGAATAATGGAAGTTGATCTATCGTGGTCCGTACGGTACCTGGCCATCAAGGGACGTTGAAAATATCACTGTGCTGGTACCGGGTTACACAGAGCGCAAATTTCACGAGCTATCATATCTAGGGGAGGTCAGAAAACTTGGGATGTTGATTCTAAGTGATAAAAATACTCAGGTTAGCTTAATATAAATTTAAGGGATCTTTTGACTAGTTATTTTTGCTGCTGATTTAGGGTCTTAAGTTTTCTGACCCCGAAGGGCATATCTTTATGAGTTCAGCCGTCTTGGTATTTCATCACTCTTGAAGAACTTAATTTTTTCATTTCATTCATAGTGCCATGGGGTTTCAATGGTCGCTCCTTGGGGTCACCAACATCTTGCAGGATGGCTATCTGTATCTTTGAACGTCCAAAGCGTTCTCCCATTTTCAGCACATATAACGTCGCTCTTGACCACAATACAGACACCTCGCCCTCTTCAGGAGACTGTCGCGAAAAGAAGCTGACGATGATTATTCATTTTGCAAGCCAAAGGTGAGAAATGATGGCGTAGAATTGGTCTTAGTGCGGCTTACTTGGGAGGGGGCGATGATGGAGGCATCGCATGACCGTAAAACAGGCACAGAAGCTTGAGTTGTTCTGATTATTCTCTGCCGTTGAGTTATAACACAAGCACAAAACGTCTACAGGCCAGTAAGGTGATATTTGCTCGCGTTATAGTTGTCCGTATGATGTTTATTGCGTTTCTGTCCGTCGTTAAAGAACTGGAGAGGGAATGCTGAGGGAAATTCCTAATTCCGTATGTCGGTGAGGAGGGATAACTTGGCGGCGGCGCAAATCGACAAATTGTCTCAGCGGTCTTGGAAAGGATGGAGAAGGTTAAGTTTCTCGTTAACTTGATTCGCGATAAGGTCGGCTGGTTTGCCATTCTTCTAGCACTATGAGGGTTGAAGAGATGCTGTTGGGTTTCTATGCGTGAGGGATCACGTGAAACCGTGCTTGTTTCGTGTAAATCAGATACTCGACAAAGACACGGTAAGGATCAAGAAGAAACTCTTACCGATATCAAAGGATTGTGTAGTGGATCTAACGAACAGTCGCTTCAAAAGCATATAATTGAAGTTGGAAAGCCACCCTGAAAATCGTTTTATCATTTCCCCTCTTTCAGATGTCTTAGACATTACATAAACGACGTCAACGTCTTAAAGTGCTCTTCAAGTGAGACGCGAAGCAAGTCGAGATAAGCTCGATAAGGCTACACCATTCTGAAAGGGGTATAGCGCTTAAAAAGCACCATCGCCGTGACGACAGGCACAATGCGAGCCAGGACCCTGGAGCGGCTCGTGCGCCATCCCTCACCAAGCTTAGTGAGCCTGTTCCCTTGAACTAATAGGGCGAAGACTAATGTCGTACCTGAGGGTTAGCAGCATAAACAAACAAACAAAATCTCATCTCAAGGAATAAGTGGGTACATCTAGGGTCATCGCCCCAATCAAACCACAGCTTCTGCCCAGCACTGGCAAGGCATGAGACTTCCACAACCGTTTACGTTGTCCCGTTGTCCCGTTGCCCGTTGCACAGCTACGAACAGGATGTGGATGGATGTGCATGCTCTCCTCAAACCCAGCTCTTCGGAGGTACCTTTATTATTCCATCATCGCCGCATTTTCATCTATCTTTGTTTTGTACCCATCCATTTCCATTTTCCCTTCAATGCCCTGAGCATTAAGAGCCTCTAGACTCTAGTGCTTCCATCATCACTGCTGAACTTCAAGAGCATCAGCTCAGTTCTACGAGGGCTAATCTCCCAGCCCAATGCCCCCTGCGCGCCCGGGCCCCTAATCTCACGAACACCCACCAGTTTGAAGCTTTTGCCTTGCTGGTGCTTCTTTGTTCCTACTAGAAATAAAAACAACACCACCAAACACGTCGTGTTCACCAGATCTCACTGCAGGTTTCCTCATCAGTATTCGAGGTAGCCTGATATAGCATCCTGAACATATTGCGCGCAAAAGTCGATATCAAGGATTCAAGGGAGGAGTCAACAGGGCCTAGCACTGCAAGCCACCCGTCGCTTGCCAACTGCCACTGCCACTGCCACTCTGCAGCTGCTACATCTTACATGATAAATCAACGCGCCAACATCAACCACGAAAACATCCTTTCAGCATCCGTACGCGATCTCCACCATCAGCATCCTATTCATCGCGTTTCTGCCACATCCAACTACCTCTCTCATCCACACAATCCTCAATTTTGAACGTCGCTATGGACGCCAGGGTATGTTATCATACACTATCTCCCTTACTCGTTACCTTTGCTGTGACTTGGCAGCCGCCTCTCCCTTGCATATCGATGCATGCCAGTACCCGTTACAGCAGTGTAAGCTAATGTCCTATTTTACAGCCTTTTCGACCGCGCGGCGCAGAAAACGCACCTCATCTTCATCAACTAAACAAGTCATCCGGCAATATGGTCACCATGGCCAATACAACCACAACAGCTGGTTTTCGTGGCCCAGCGAAGCGAGCAGCCTTCGGCGATATGACCAATGTCAGCAAGCAGGCTGGGCTCACCCGTGATGAAAGCAAATCTATCAAAGTTTATGCTTCGAATGGTGTTACCAATAATCACGATGGCGTGCCTTTGAACAAGGAGAATGCTGTCCACAGCAAAGATTCCTTCTCTCGTCCGGCTCAAAGGCTCCCCAATATCTCCTCCGCACGGACTGTCTTCGAAAACAAAACATCTGACGCGAATAAGAAGACATCGCGCAACAATATTCAAGAGACGTATGTGAGGAAAGATACCCACAATGTCACTAAGGCTCTTGCTTTGTCAACTCAGAATGCTCCCGCTCTTCAGCCTCGTCATTATAAGAGCCAGCCCCAACTCAAATCTCAGCAACAACAAGCTAGTCTGCGTCGTACTCAGAGCAAGCAGTTGGAAAAGATTGTTCCAAAGCCCGATGTTGAGCTGGACTCTAGATCTTCCAACTCCGCTGTGATGCCGTTGCAGGAGACCGATTATCCCTACGATCAAGGTGCCTATCTTGATTCTATGTACCTTCCCATCGAAACGGGTGTCGAATTGGACATGCTTCAAAAAGAGGAATATCCTGAACCACACATAAAACTTCCCGAGATATCCGAGGAAGAACCCATCGTCCCGGTCTCTTATGACGCTCCTATTCCTGCAATGTCAGAACCCGAGGAGTGCTGGGAGGAAGTCGATGATGAGGACTTCGATGATCAAGATCAGGCATACACAACGGCACACTCAGTTCGTTCTCGGGATATGACTGCTGGAGGTGCTACGGAAATTGTTCCTCTGCCTCGCGTGACAGCTCGCGTTCAGCGTGAACTTGAGGACGCACGTGAAGAGGTGGAGCGCACTCGCACACAAGACGAGGTTGAAGAGGAGCTTTGGGATGTCAGCATGGTTGCCGAGTATGGTGACGAGATTTTTGAGTATATGCGTGAACTGGAGGTATGGACCCATTTCGATTCCACTTCGAGCCCGGTACTAATGATGGTTTGCAGATCAAGATGCTTCCTAACGCGCACTACATGGATAACCAGACCGAGATTCAATGGTCAATGCGATCAGTCCTAATGGACTGGCTGGTGCAGGTGCACAACCGGTTTGGCCTCTTACCTGAGACACTTTTCCTGACAGTCAACTATATCGACCGCTTTCTTTCCCAGAAGATCGTCTCAATTGGTAAACTCCAGCTTGTCGGTGCTACCGCAATCTTGGTAGCCTCCAAGTACGAAGAAATTAACTGTCCTTCTTTGGGGGAGATTGTTTACATGGTCGACAATGGATACACTGCCGATGAGGTTCTTAAGGCCGAGCGTTTCATGCTTAGTATGCTGAGCTTCGAGCTGGGTTGGCCTGGGCCCATGAGCTTTTTACGACGCGTTAGCAAGGCTGACGACTACGATCTTGAAACTCGAACTCTCGCCAAGTATTTTCTGGAGCTGACCATCATGGACGAGCGTTTCGTGGCCTCGCCCCCCAGCTTCTTGGCTGCGGGTGCGCATTGTCTTTCTCGACTCATTCTCAAGAAGGGTGACTGGGTAAGTTCAAGTTGCGACTATCCCTATAAATAACACCATGCTGATTTGCAATACAGACTAAGCAACATGTCTTCTACTCGGGCTATACTTGGAGTCAGTTGAAGAATTTGGTCACGATGATGATTGAATGTTGTGATCGTCCAGACCAGCACCACGCTGCCGTTTTTGAAAAGTATACCGACCGTCGGTACAAGGGAGCGTCTTTGTTAGTGCAGGAAGCTCTCGAAACTGGTTTCACTCTTCCTCACCAGCTTTCTCCTGTCCGCCGAGAGCTTCAAGGCTACCGCGAAGGTAGCGCCGAGCTGTCTATGGCGCAACCCCAACCTATCTCCATTGAGGGTTAAAAAGCCATCATCACCCGGCTCACATAGGCTTGTGACTGGTTGTGTCCGATATACCGCGCCTGTCAACCTCTCGGCATACCTTTCGAGTCCTCAGACTCGGGCTGAGTATTGCGGCCTGTCACACACCGGTGATCGTGGTGCTATGTTTGTTGTAGCGTCACTACAGTACCGGACCGGGATATCTTTACCTCGCATCCGGACCGGAATAGAAGCGGTAGCCAGCCCTGGACAAGCCCTAATTATCGACCTCAGAAATTTGTCTCGACACAAGTCGCGGCTCTTTTTGCTTTTAGCCGGGCTTTTTTTTTTTTTGTTGCCCTAACCTCGTTCTCAAAGACCGTGGTTCTTTTTGACAAAAATTCCTGACTAATATCTGGCCGGGGCTGGACACAACACAACAATAATTAATGGGAGCAGCAACACTCCCCCCCACTCTACCCACCTGAACTCCTGTTCCCCATCCTTAGCCATGTCTCAACCCCAGACTCGAGTTTGAAAGGAGCGAAAGGCAGCGAAGGGGAAAGGTATAAATACTGTATAACGACTCTGGATGACTGTTACGAATATCACGACTGTTCGACTGCGATTATATCATCTTTTTATTGCCTATTTGGCTGGTTTAATACATCTTCGGAATTCGGCGTTGCGGGAACGGTCTTTCCTACCACCCACTTACAAACATGCAAACGCATATTTGTAACTACGAGTGGGATATGGACCACGTACTAGGGTCGAAGGCGTATGGAAGATTCTTCAGGGACCTTGGGGCGAAGCTGGGTTTTTAAGTGGCAGATGGCTCACGACTCCAGCAGACAGGAGTCGATCATAGACCAGAGCAAATGTGATAAGGCTTGCAGTCATTGTACACATAGTATTAGCCGTCGTCACCACCACCATCATCGCCAGCAAACCCATAGGCTCCCAGTTTGCATTTACAGTAGCATATAGACTAGTAGAGGCTCTGGACGCGTGTATGGTATCTAATCCTCAATTCTCTTGTTTCAATGTTGCAACTCCAAATGTTCCTTGTGTGCGATTGGTAGATATGGCTAGCAGCCTCTGACATATGTCATCTCAGCCATATAGTCCATGGTGCGTTATTGTGCGGGAGCCTTCTTCAATGACAGATGCAGACCCCAACCTTAATAGGCTGGATGGCGAGTTGGTTGAATTTAGAACGCATGGCTCTCATTTGCCAGTTATCTTGGTTAATACTGATAGCAAAATGCTGCTTCTGGCATCTGTTCTGCATGTCAATCTTGCAGGTGTCCCTTGAGCCAGACAGGATATTGACACCACATAGCTCGGCTTCCATACCAGCGACCTGATCTCGGAAGATCTATACAGGATTGAAGAGCAAGATCTCAATCTGTTACTAGCTTTTCTCGCACCGAAGGGAAATCTTTCTAATGGCGAGCTAACCCCGACCTTAGCTTCACAATCCCGACTTTTCCCCACGGAAGATTCAGTATGAACAATCACTAACAAACCCAGAACAAGGGATGGGCGTTAGGCTAGTCGCGGTAGAGCACCAGGGGAAAGGTGCTCTGTGCTGACCGGGAATTTCCGGTATTTCGGGCTCCTGCAGTGCAGATAGTAGTAAAAACCTAAGTAGACACAAGTACCTTTTTGTGCAAACTCCCCACATGTGAGGAAAGGCACTGGGCTACTGAAAAGTCAAGGTGAGAGCAGTAGTAGCTGTTCTGATAGGCGCGCGAGAAAGGTTAAGTAGCCTCAATCGCAAACCGACAACCTGGTCAATGAGGTTGCATCTCTTGATGGAGAAAAAGAGGGTTGTCAAAATAACATGAGGGAAAATCACGGTGAACATGGCTTGTCTCGAACTTCACCTTGGCTAAATTCGGTCAAAGAATGGCATTGAGTGATGCTCGTGACCGAGGCTCTAGGAAAGATCCCACCTGAGATGACTGGGTCCCAGGGCAGCACTAGAGAGTCCATTGGGGCCATGTGACGTCTAAGAAATTGTGGAGGGTTTCTGGAAACATGGATATTGTCCGCTGTCGCGAGCGCGGGCAAACCTTCCGCGACTCCGAATCTGGGGCATGGGATATCGTGCTTAATAAAGTGAAAACAGGTGGGCGATTTGTACTGCATTAGAAGCATTTAACAATCGTCAGGGGATTATAGACAATAACTCCACATCGAGGAATCGGCATTACCTGCAGCATGATAGATTGCGCTACGGTCCAGCGGAACCGCGACGGTACATATAGCCTTTAAACATTCTCATGAAAGACAGAGAATTCGCTCCTCGCACGTCAGAAAGGCTGAGGAACCCGGAAGGGTAATAAAGCAGGGAACTGAAGCAATTCTGATAACGAAGGAATTAGTTATGGTCTCAGATCCAAAAGCTGGCCCTTGGATCAACATCGGGAACGATAGCGTTGCCGCTTCGTTCATACAGCAGCATGAAAATGTTCTCTTGCACAAGATTCTCCAGTAAAGAAATAGTATGGACTGTTGAATCAAGCAGTTGGCGCTCCTCCGAACTCCGGCTAGGCGGGTCATTCCTGGGGTCCATCTCCACAATGATATGCCACCCCGGGATCGGGGAGGGAGCATTCCCGGTGTTGCGGAAGAGAAATGGCATTCTGATGTAGAGCATATGCTCGATGGTAATCCTTTGTACGCCCTTTATGTCGGGTCTGAAATCGCTTGTTCTTGCCAATTGTTTAAGTCTGAGATACTGAAATCCGACAATTGATCATGAATTGGTTCTTGAGGCTCAAGTCGAGGCACTGACTGATAGTTAGGTTCGCTAAGGATCTTTACCCAGGAGGTGCCTGGGATGCGCCAACTTGAATGGGGTCCACAGGTTAGATCCATTAGAGGAGCACGCCCACACATACCAGAGGGTGTATCTCGAGGTATCGCTTCTAGCTGGTAGTAGTTTCTGTGCTCCGTCTTCACCGAAGTTGCTTGGAGTTTGGTGACTTATGGCGGTGGCCCCTGTTGCTCTCGTCTTGTTGTAGCTTACCTTAGGTTATGCTCGAGAATACCTTGGGTATCTATGAATGGAACCTTTCCTAGACTTTATCTGTCAAATAGTCTGTGAGGTCGTTGAAGGGGGAAAAAAAACAAGAGAGCGCGGTTGCAGCGGTCCGAACTGCATCTGTCCGCTGGCCCGGAATTCAGACCACCAAAGCCCCACGCTCTTTCCTTTTTTTACAAAGGTGCGCTTCCAGCTGCCAACTGGGCTTCAGTGAGAAACAAGTGTATCAGCGGTTAGGGCACCTTGTCTGGAAGGGAGCCGCTGCGATACGGAAGATACGCATAAATACCAGGTATTTCTAGTCATGTGCAATACTTAAAGATACTTACAGCCTCGTACCTCACCCCTCGTGGCAGGCGCAAACGTGCACACACCCGCCACAGCGCACCCCCCACCCGGACCAACCACCGGCCTGAGCCAGTGAATAGCAAATTTATCTCATCTTTCGCTCCATCTCGAAATTCCCCAATTGACGCATTTCGCTCTCCTCTTCAGCTTCTGCTTCTCTTTGTTTCGCCTCCCTTTCGCTACGTCGATACGTCTCCGACATTCCCTTACTGCCGCTGACTTCGGTTGTCCAAGGGAAATAATACTCTTTGGCGCTCTTTCTTCCTCTTGCTAGCTTCTGCTGTTTGCGTTGCTCCAGAGAATTTTGTCGTGTTCAGCCGTTGTCGGACCACTTGTCTGTGGACACACTGCAAAACACATTCGTCTCCCGAGCGCCTCAGGAACCTCAGTTTTATGACCTCCTAAATATCGGTCGATTATTTCCGAAAGTCTAATTGCTATAAACTCGATTCGTTATCTGTGGAAGTCTACCTTACCCCTCCGATCGACTACGATATAACAATGTCAAAGCTTGCTGTGGCCAAGGAGGCCGTCAAGGAGGCCGTCATCGGGACACAGGAACCTGAACAGCTTGCTGCCCACACCAAGGCGCGCTTCACTAAGTATGCTGTCAAGGATCCTGAGACAGGCGAGCTGTACCTGGGACCTGAGGCGTTCATCAACGCTGTTGCACCTGAAGGTGAGGATTATGTGAGTCACAAACTCCCGTTTTCAAGCCAAACTGTTGCCGTGTTTGCAAAACCACAAGGACTTTACTGACCACGGCCATACAGCACAAGATCTCTCGCGATCAGTACTCCATTCTCTTCAGCGTCGCGGACGTCAATGGCAAGGGAAAAGTGAGTCTTGCTGATTGGGGTATTTTCGAGCACCTCCTCAACAAACCCGATGCCGAATATCAAATCGCTTTTCGCCTCTTTGACGTTGAACGCACCGGCTCTGTCAAGTATGACGATTTCCGCACCTTGTACGAGCTCAACAAGGGTCCCGACAACCTAACCTTCGACTGGGACTCCGACTGGGCCAAGATTTACATTGGCAACAAGAAGCACCGTCATCCTCTCGACTATCCCCAGTTCTGCCAGATGCTGCGCGGACTCCAAGGCGAACGCGTTCGACAGGCCTTCCATCAGCTCGACAGAGATGGCGATGGTTTCATCAGTGGTGAAGAGTTTGAGCGTATCATTGTCGAGACTGCCCGTCACAAGCTATCTGAGCACATTCTTGACAATTTGCATACTCTTGTCAACCTCTCCATTGGCTCCAAGATTTCATACGCCAATGTGCGTGCCTTTCAGAATGTCATCGGCGGCATGGACCTGGTTGAGCTCATCTTGCGCCGTGCAATTAACCAGAGCAAGGACGGCAAGATCACTCGTCCCGAGTTCTTGAACGAGGCTGCCAAGCTCACCCGCTTCTCACTCTTCACCCCTATGGAAGCCGATATCCTTTTCCACTTTGCCGGTCTCGATGAGCCCTCTGGCCGCCTGGGACTCTCTGATTTCGCTAAGGTCCTTGACCCCTCGTGGCGCAACCCCATTTACGATGCTGTCGAGGCCACAAAGGCCAAGGTTGCTGGCGGTGGTATCTTGATGGGTATTCTGACTTCAGGTTACAACTTTGCTCTGGGTAGTGTTGCGGGTGCCTTTGGAGCCTTCATGGTGTACCCGATTGATTTGGTGAAGACGCGACTGCAGAACCAGCGAGGCGCCCAGCCCGGTCAACGCCTCTACAAGAACTCGATTGATTGCTTCCAGAAGGTCATCCGTAACGAGGGGTTCCGTGGTCTCTACTCAGGCGTGCTACCCCAGCTGGTCGGTGTCGCTCCAGAGAAGGCCATTAAGCTGACCGTGAACGATCTTGCCCGAAATTTCTTCACCGACAAGAACGGTAACATTACAGTTTTGTCCGAGATGATTTCTGGCGGTTCTGCTGGTGCCTGCCAAGTTGTGAGTTTGTCCCGCTAATCCCAGCCTTGATAGAGGCGCTACTAACCAGCTTGACACAGGTTTTCACCAACCCCCTTGAGATCGTCAAGATTCGACTCCAGGTTCAAGGCGAGGTGGCCAAGACCGTCGAAGGAACACCGAAACGATCGGCCATGTGGATTGTGCGTAATCTTGGTCTTGTTGGACTGTACAAGGGTGCATCGGCGTGTCTGCTCCGTGACGTTCCCTTCTCGGCCATCTACTTCCCTACCTACAGCCATCTCAAGAAGGACTTCTTTGGCGAGTCTCCAACCAACAAACTGGGTGTTGTGCAGCTACTAACTGCCGGTGCTATCGCTGGTATGCCCGCTGCTTACCTGACGACACCATGTGACGTTATCAAGACTCGACTTCAGGTTGAAGCCCGCAAGGGTGAGGCCACATACAACGGTCTGCGACACGCTGCCAAGACAATTTGGAAGGAGGAGGGCTTCACTGCCTTCTTCAAGGGTGGACCTGCGCGTATCTTCCGATCTTCTCCTCAGTTTGGCTTTACCCTTGCCGCATACGAAGTCCTTCAGACCCTTCTGCCCATGCCTGGTACCCAGAAGGAGAAGATTCCCACGGGAGTGTCAGATGCGGTGTCAACGGCCAAAGGCAGCCTGGACACTAGTCCCTATGGCCGCAGCCGCAACGCCCTCAAATTGATCCTCGATCTAGATGAGGACTTTGGCAAGGTCAAGCTTCCCAACGAGAAGGGCTGGCGATCGCTGCCCAAGATCATGGGCGGTGGTGGTCAGTAGATCGATGAGCAAAATCATAGAAATGAGCGAGAGGATCTAAAAAAAAAAACAAAAAAACGGGTTCAGGTTGTGTGATCGAAGTTGAAGAGGATGCGAGATTGACGAAAGCGATTGTCCGGTGACTGCTCGGCTATTACGCCTCCAAAAAACGACCCACGGCCGGACTTCGATGTCCGAAGCTCGACCCGCCCGTCGAATTACCGGGTAAAGCCGAGGAGATCTTGTATCGGAACAATCTCTTGAAGAAGATCAAAAACCATGGCGACAAAATCTCTCTTTTGAATCTATGTTTTCATTTAGAGCGAAAGACAAAGACAAAAGAACGGGGATACAATGGAAAGACGGGATACAGAAAAGAAGCAGGATGAGATAGACATAAATCGGATATCTGAGTCCCTGACGGAGCGGAGCGGGCGAGGAAGAGCGTCTGCAACTTTTGCATCAGACTCGGCGTTCTGGGGCATTCAAAGGGCATGATGGGAGCTGTTATTTTTATTTTTTTATTTATTTTTATTACTCTTTACTATGTTATGCTTAGAGTTTAGTGTTAGTATTATAGCTTGTTTGAATCCTTTGTCAAAACGACAGTACGTTCATGAGTTGTGAGATTGCTTCTGTGATACATTGATTTGGGCGTTGAATACTCCTGTCATGTTCAAGATGAGTACATCTTTAAATATATCCTTATAGGAGCAAGACTACGCGAA
Source organism: Fusarium burgessii (assembly GCA_002980515.1). Taxonomy (NCBI): domain Eukaryota; kingdom Fungi; phylum Ascomycota; class Sordariomycetes; order Hypocreales; family Nectriaceae; genus Fusarium; species Fusarium burgessii. The sequence continues at coordinate 5,537 of PVQA01000736.1, read as the reverse complement.
GGCCTGTCTAAACGACATGGACATGCGAGCATCATATCTGTGACATCAAATGCAACGTTCTGTCCCTCTGTGGACCCAGAGTCCCCATGAAGAAGATTGGATACGATGCATTATACCGTAGTAATAGTATTCTGGCACTTTCACGTGCTTCTAGTGATATGATAACCATCCGAGCGTAGACTGCAGGGGTAGAAATAGTCGGTGGATTTATCCAACTGAGCGGGCGCAGTTTTTTGAGGATTGCGTGGACATGGTTTGCATCTGGAGCGAAGAATGTGGTTATGCATTACATAGTCATGAAAACCGGTTAGACTCTAGACGAGATGTCAATGTCATGAGTGAATATATAACCATATTAAGCATAAGAGACCGCTAATATAGATAACAAATAAAGTGTGTTCGAGGCGCCTGTTCATTACGCGTAGTGGGAATCTTCAAATCATACCCCCATTTTCCAACGCCTGTAGAATAACAAAAACTCCAAAGTCTAATTGAATAACGATTTCATTCCATTCGCTAATGCTTTTATTCGCCGTTGCTTCAGATAAGATAAACCCATATGAGTCGAAGCAGACTCAGTGAATGCGGAAAGAGTGCATAGCAAACAGCTTAATAGTGGACAGTAGCCAGTCGCTGAACCCAACCTGCTTGTTGTTGAGGCTCAAAATCGGGAACCTTGGCGCCAGGCTCAGCCATCATGGACATCTTGAGCCATTCGACGTAATCCTCGAAGCCCGTTGTGCTGCCAGTGATAGTGACCTTCTTGACGCCCCTGACACCCTCAAACATACGTAGATTGCGGTATCCGACACCAAGAAACATCGACTGAACAACATCGATGGTGAGCTCGTCAAGCCCACTGTAAGCTTTTGTCACAGCATCAGTATCGTAGGGGAGATCGACGTCGAGGCGAACTTGGGTATGGAAGCGACGGATGCTGGGGATGATAGAGGACTCCTTGACGGGACCGTACCAGTTTCGGAGGCGAGGGAATGAGGTGAGTAGTGTGGGATGAGAGAGGAATGTATTGCGGCCGTAGAGAAGATCTGTAGCTTCATCGTGAATCTGGCGGTTGGTGCGGAGGAGGGAAGCGTGGACTTTTTGCTCGGGGCATGGCCGACCACATCGAGTGTATGGCGCTGTAAGAAGAAGTTGATCGTAGATTTCCAAACGGATCTCAACTGGGAGGTCGAGGAAACCGGTCTTGTGAGGTTCTTGTTGTTGTTGTTGTTGTTGTTGTTGGACAGTGGCAGCCATGATAATTGTTGGTATCACAATATAATGATGTAAATGATGGGTGGAAGTTGTTGAGTTGAGTAGAGTCGAATGGACTGGCGGGTGTTGACAAGATCTTAAATCAAGTTTGAAGAGCTGCTAGACAGATGAATGACTAGGCAGGCTAGCTGTTGTTGGCTTGAATGATGTTATCCAATGATGGTGTTGATGATATACTGCCGATCTTTGAGGCTTTGAGTCTCTGGGTCGTATGATATAGTAAGATTGATAAGTGCTAGTATTTTGTTGTTAAGATAATATGAACATAGGAAAATCAAGAAAGGAGAAGATTGAGCCTTGATATATATATTAAACATTACACGGTGAGTCAAAGAGATTTGATCTTGATTTATTAGATGTGGTCGTGGACATGGCCGATAGACGGACACACCCTCCCTGGCCCTGACCTTGAACTTACGAGACGCCAGGGCCAGAAACTAAAAGATTACAGGGGTCATGGGTCATACCCAGGATGGGGACGGAGCGGTACATGCAGAATGTCTGACGATTGCGATGGAAACAAAGTCACTTTCTGAGCCACGCAATTGATTTTCAGGTGATAATTGGTTCTATTGGAAGATAGATAGAATCTCTATCTTAACTGCACACCCTGCAACGAATGGATCGATCATATCACACAGTGACTGATGTTGACCGAAAGATTGAATTATCACTTTTTTTGTTGTTCTCAAATTTGTCTTGATCTCAGTGGCATCCATACCTCCCAACCTGTTCTGACTGACAGATAAGCAGCGATGACTGGCGCTGGATTTTACTCTTGTGAGCTGGATTGACGAAATGAGCATAAGCAAGTGTAGATCGCTTCGGTAGAGGTTGTGCAGCCAGCCATGATAACCAAACTATTAATTAATTGGTGACGTGTGGCCTCGCAAGGAACGATGATAGCGGTGACCTGCCTGTTGTCTTGCATTAAACAGGAAGACCCAAGATGCCGAATGCCGGTGACTAGGAAATAATACGGATCTTGGTGTCTAGTACAGCCACAGATATGAAACTGATGCTGATTTTCATGAGCTGAGCATAGGGTGATAAGTACCGTCCCGGTGCCGAGCGATGCCCCGTACGGAACGGCCGCTGAATCCATAGTTCGGCAAGGATTAGCATCGGGAGCCAGAGAGCCCCCCCCTTGTTTTTTTTTAACCTTTAATGATCCAGGATCAGGGTCTTCTAGGCGTTACAATGGTTAATCGGTGATTTTCTGTTTCTAAAGATGAGTGTTAATGACAGAATCATCAGAATATATGCGTCATGATCCTGTAAATAAAATGAGCCAAATCTCAGTCTCACGAGAATGGTTCAAGTCTTGATCAAGGAGGGGCAGCCGCAAACGGAGGCTTAACACCGTCATCCAGTCAACCTGCCTCTATTCCCAGTCCTCTTCAACCCCTGTGAGCTCCATTGTTTGATGTTTTCCTCTCAGAATAAGTCGACTCGGGTGGGTTTCCAGACCACTGATTCACTAAGACTCGGAAATAGCACGGCATACAGCATAATGCAATGCACTGCAGCCGCAGTCGACGATGCAATAGATAATGCAACCTTACCAAACAGCAACGTAAAAAATAAATAAAAAGAAAGTTACCGCGCATTCCATTTGATCCAAGACGCCCACTTCGGCTCCGATCCTACCGACGACAAAGATTATCTCAAGAAAATAACCCGCGAGGGACTCTGTCTCATATAAAGCGTGTCCGGCCTCTTCCGATCCTTTTCATCATTATATATCTTCAAGGCCCACATTTTGAGCCTCGTCTGGCCTTGTCTGGCGTGCTTTTTTCCTCCTGGCATGATCTCGAGGCCCGTCGACTCCATCCTGCGGCTGCGGCTCTGCAGTTCCCACACCGCTCGCTACCGAGACAAGGGTTTAAGGTGAGAAACATCAGGTTAAACACGTTCTAGAAAAGAAAACAAGATCTCAAGGGGCGTGCAAGGTGAAAAATATCCACCTGCTGTAACATGTCAGAGCATCTTCGGGCAATTCCCGTCGACGGAAACTTTTTTTAATGTCTTGATCACTGGACCAAAGCCCTTGTTTCTATGCTTCTCGGTGTTATTGTTGCATTTGTTCTGGGTGAAATAAAGTCTTCTCGGATGTTCTCCGTGTGGTAGACGACTTGCAAAATACAGCTTTCATCATGATGAGGTGAAGCATTAACCTCCTGAAGATTCCTCATCATATTGCATTCCTATTCTCTCCGAACCGGCCCATCTCATCAATTCAATTCAATATTCAAGATTATCTTCATCATGATGAAAGCCTTGAATTGCTGGATCGATCGGCTTTTCCTAATTGGTCATGCAGCCACAATCGGTACCCGTTAGCCACAGTTCTACAAGCAGACTAGGTATATCTAAAATTGGGAGTCACGAATATACGTACTGGGATGGCGTCAGAACACATGAGCGGCTTTGCTTCAACCTCATCTCAGGTCTCATTCACCTCAGTCACACGATCCACCAACACACTAACTCTCTTTTCATGAGCATCGCGTTCATCTTCTTTCCCTCCTTTGTATTCCATCTCAGCCTTGACGCGTGACAACGTCAAGATACGAGATTATAGATAATAATGGCAGTCGGTTTCCTCACCTTCCTTTCAGGTCTCTTTGGATGGATTTATTTCCTCGCCTGGAGCGCGTCCTTCTATCCCCAGCCCTTGCTCAACTGGCGTCGTCGCTCCACCAGCGGTACAACTATCGATTTTCCATTTATCAACGTCCTCGGTGAGTGCCTAACCGCGTTGTATCCCTCTATCCATACCCCCAGTGGATGGCATGATATGACGGTCAGAGTATAAATTGTACACCCCTCCCTTCTCTCACCTCAGTCAGTTCGGCGGCTTTGTTGCCCTGTCGCCCCGGAATCCTGGACCCGATCACCGCCACATTCACAAACCTAGTCCATGTCTCGTCCAGTTTATCTTCATCTTCAATGCTAACCAGCATCCGCATCTATCAGGCTTCGCTGCGTACTTTAGCTCCAATCTAGCTTTCTATTATTCACCAGAAATTCGTGCTCAATATGCTGCGAGACACAAGGGCCTCGAGTCTACCGTACAGTTCAACGATATTACATTTGCTCTCCACGCTCTGTTTCTCTCCATCATCACAACATCACAGTATTTCGCTCCATCGTTGTGGGGGTTCACCCCGAACTCTGGAAACCGACCCAGCCGCTTCATTCTTGGGGTAGCAGCTGGCTGTATTACTGGGGTTCTTTTGACATGTGTCATTGTTGCTGTGTCTCCCGGAAACGATGCCGTCTATGACTGGGTTGCCCTTGATATCGTCTACGCAGTAGGCTATGTTAAGCTGATTGTTACTTTAATCAAGTATACTCCTCAGCTTGTGACTAACTACAGGAACCAGAGCACCGAGGGCTGGAGCATCATTCAGATCTTACTGGATCTTACTGGTGGTGTCCTCAGTGTCGGCCAGCAGGCCATCGATAGTTATCAGCTACATGACTGGAGCGGCATCACCGGAAATCCGGTCAAGTTCGCCCTTGGCAACATTAGCATGGTTTATGATACCGCCTTCATCATTCAGCACTATGTTCTATATCACGACTCGGAGAGCCTGCAGTCTAGTGATCGCGAGAATCAGAGATTACTGGATGAAGAGCGAAGGGCAGAGCGCAATGAGTGATTGTATTGCCTTTGACTCGATAAATGGCGAGGAAGACTCCCGAGGACATTTTTGGGTGCTCAAGGTGGTGCCTTGATCTGTGCATTCGGATACCCTTGGCCAAAGTATCTAGATTCCATGGGAAAGCATGCATCATAAGCAACCCAATCGCTGTATCGTACAATAATAAAGTCCATCATGTGGTAGATATATGCAATTGCAAAGACATACGACATGGTGGCTGCAATTGGACAGCTCAGCTCGAATCTAGCATCAGTCTCCTTAGTGTCAGTATCATGACAAGCCAATCATAGCTTTTGTGCCAACTCTCCTCATATCGGTGTAGCCACTTGATCTGACTCCCTGGCAGCGATCTCAGATATCTAATTAGGTAGGTACTAACACGCATCGGGAGGAGTATGTAAGGCTGTTTGTAGGACAGTAAGCAGTGTCACGGCTGAAATGGGATCTATTGGTTTCGACACAAGCTGAGCTCATGCTGATCATACCGCACTAGCCTCAGGGTGATAGAAGACTTAGGACCTAAAAATAAACTAATAAGAGAGCCTATTAAGTTTAGCCTAAACTTACCAAAGTATTTTTATTACTTAGGAT
>PVQA01000735.1:0-32578 GCA_002980515.1 Fusarium burgessii | reverse complement strand
TGGAGCTTTTTTTATTTTGCCTGGCGAAAGAGGGGTGGTGGCGAAAGAGGGGTTGTGGATGGTACATGCATTGATCTACTGTTTCCGGTGCAAACCTTATTTTTTTTCCCGCATTATTCTTATTTATATCATGTTGACGTTTTAGAAATAAAGGTCATGGCGTAAACTGGTTCGTCGCGTCATGCTCCTCAATGTGAGCGGGCGCAGGGTTAAGTCTAAGTAATGTAGTCTGCGCGATCAAACAACACGCTTTGACTGTCATCTGCTGCTTGGAGGTTTAACTCCGGGATCAGGTTCCAACTCTCTGAATCTTAAATTTCAAAGTCTTATCTCTGCTTTTACAGCATAAAAGAGTAAATGAAATGTTTATTTACTTTTAACTACACAGAGCTGCATCTAACATGATTGGGTTAAACAGCAAAGTTCTGTTGATTGTATAGAGCATGAATGATTTTGATTACAGATCTTCTATTTCCTGGTATTCAATCTTTGCTTTCAAGAACTGATTTCACTGGCTTCCCTTGAAAATCTGGGAGAAATCATGCTCAGTCCAGTACATGGTCGGCTTCAAGCCCGCCAACTTCCATTCCCCATCAACCTTCTTGTAAGTATGTTGCATCACGGCATGGCAGTGGCCTTTGGCCTCGACAGTCTTCTTATCAGGTCCTGTGTAACGCTGGTGTGCAGCCCGAAGCTGATGTGTACCAACAATGCGGCCGTCGGAGAGCACTTTATACTTGGAAGCTCCAATGAAATGTTGACTATCAACCAGAGCATCCCCAACGAAGCCGGGATCTGAAACCATGGCGACAAAGTCTTTGGCTGGCATGGCATCCCACTTCTCTCCCGTTACGGCGGCGTAATCAACCTTTCGGTAAGTCAGGTTAGCGAGGATAATCACCAAGTAATGCATGAATCAGAACATACAACTAGTTCCGGAGCAACAATGCTGGCCAGGCGGTCCCAGTCCTACGGGAATGTTAGATGCAACCTCAAATCGATAAAGAACTGTGCCAACCTTTGCGTCTAGACTATCGCCCCAGTCGAAGGTGATGGCAGCAACCTGCAGGGCATCTTTCACAAACACACAATGTTAGCTTTTACTGGTGCAACAATGCTAAATTTAGCGCTCACCAGCGGGGTCAACTCTTGAAGCAGCCATAACGTTAAATAGAGTAAGATATGAGAAAGAGTCACTCGGCAATGGGGATTTGAGTCAAATTCAAGTCGTTCAAACACAGGCTGAATGGCAGAAGTTGAAAAATGAGGCAGCAAATAATTGAGAAGAGGGAGAATATGATGTTCTACGGAATAGTTACGGAATTTCCGATGGCTAGCTTCCCGCAATCGGTAGTTCCCCGCCTCCGACTTACACTCGCTTCCGTCTCCTGTGGAGAACCTTGATCATAGTGAATGTTTCAAGGCAAAACATTTGGTTGGCTCTACGTGAATCTCGTTGAGATTTAGGAAATAGATGCAAAGATCAATGGCTTTGGGGAGATAAGGTATTGGTTGTACAGCTCTCACGCTTCCAATCCACATCCGTCAACGCTAGGTATACAGCACGTCCCCCTGCTTTCCGTAGGCATTTGTTGCGCATCAAACACCTGAATTCCTACATAAATGCAAACTTGGACCGGTAGATCCTGACAAAATATAGTATGCTAATGTATATCAAATCATCATTCAACTCCTTTCATTGATGAATGATGTTTTCCCCAACGCACTCCCAAAATTCTTCCTCACATCCAAGGCAAGCCTCAGAAAGCAACGAAAAAGAAGCCTGTCAGACGTCCATCAATGCCCGCCCCAAAAGCGCGCCCGAAGGCAGACCACTCTCAGGGCCGAGATCATCAAGAGTAACATCTCTCTATACAGCAAAAGCACGAGGCCATTACCGCCATCCTTGCGGACAGATCGAGAGGACCAGAGGTATTCACTCTAGGGCATCGAGGATATTCATTCATCAACCAGGGTGGGATCTGTGGCTCTTTTAGGGAACCAAGAGAAGGTCGAATACTATAGAAATGATTCTCTGAAGTATTGTCGACATGAAGAAGAAAAGAAGAAAAAGTCCAAATGGTTTGCGAGAAAGCAGACTTTTATAGAGAAGGACTGTGGATACGGTTACTAAGCGGTTTGTTTAGCGAGTGAAGAGTTTTTCGCTGGCTCGGCGAGATTGTGATGAGGCTGACTAGCCAAAGTGCACGGCCATGAAAAGATTTTTCTCCTACAGCAATGTCGAAGTTCATTGGATAGGTTACTATCTCAATGCGACCTTGTTTGTCATGTCATTTTGTTTTTGGTTGCCAGCTCCGAAATATTTGGACATTGTTGTTTCATTTGTCGGTAACCAATGATGAAATCGGAAATTTAGTTCTTCCACTCCGCCACCAGACATGAGCCAATCACATCCTTTCATCTGCCTCTCGACCCTCAGAATATTGAGTGTAGGGTAATGACAAACATGGTCATTGAGCATAGCAACATGCTTATTTTCCTAGTCAAGCTGGTATTTTTCTTATCATTTATTATGAAGCAGCTGTAATAAAATAGAAAGTAAGAATAAGCCAAGGAAACTCTACTATACTCAGCACTGAACAAGAGGACATTGCCAGCCTTTCAAAGTGCTACAAGACCTTATAGCCGCGACTTCATACATCAAGATCTATTGTCAAGTGTCAAAGCCAACTTCTGATCTCCAATTACCCTTACAACTTTGAACTGCAACATTCAGGCTCTTTTTTATCCACTCCTGTATATAGAACACTCTTATTCTTCTCCTGCGTAGAAGGAGCAACATCCAACCCAGGATTCCCAGAGAAGAAATTGACCGGCTTCAACCCAACCATCATTTTCTCACTCGGCATAACAGGCCAGTCCTCAATACGTGGATTATGAGTCGAGCCAAAAGTATGCCAGATTACAATATCCTCATTCCGCACAGACTGGGGAACTCTGGTCTTTCGACGCTTCGCAATCACAGACGCCAAGCCTTCACCACCGGCTGATTGCATCGTGTATTTACCCGCAGGGAAATGATCGTTGTCTTCATATCTGGTTACCCAGACAGCATGTTCCGCGAACTCCGAGCGCTTGGCATGGAAGGAGTCGGGGTGCGCGAGGAGCATTTGACTGTAAAAGGGCATGAGCTTGAAGCCGACAGGTGTACCGGTTATTGGGTTGATCTGATTCTCGTTGACAAACTTGAAGGTGCGCGCTTTGGTAAAGTCAAGATCGAAGCCGCCTTCTTCCTCAACAGTCTCGCTTTCGGTTATATACCCGACCCCGAAGGGATTGTGCACGGCTGGGTCGTTGATGGGAAGTGGTTTGGACTCTTCGACCACTAGGGAATTAGCATGCCCGTCAATCGCGGGATCAATTCGAAGACTAAAGAGATGCTGGTGGTACGGTGCCATAACGCCAGGCGCCACTATCGTTCCATAAGGATATGTTCCTTTGTGATCCAAGGAGGTTGGTGCAGTTGATAGAATACCCGTGGCCCGAACCTCGTAGAAGATTGAAGCATCCTGATAGAAATGCCACGCAAAGATGTACTCGTAGTTGGTAACCGTAATTATGGTCTGTAGGACCAAAACACGAGAGCGAGTTACAACCGGGGCATTTGTGCGAAAGTTGGTATGTTTCCACAGGATTCCATCATCCTGCTCGTGGCAACAGACAACATTGGGGAGTTTCAGAGGTTCACCCGATGCTGTGTTATGGTAAGCATCGAAATACTTGATAGTTCCTAGACAATCACAACCAAGTTTCAAGTTATTGGCATTGATACCAGCGCCATCGTTGCCGAGGTCAAATGCACCTTTGCGGGGGTACGGAGCTCGTGGATCACCATAAGGGACGAACATCTCGGCCAGGGAAAGACGGTAAAACAGACTTCGTCCATCATACCGAACATCATGCAGAGTAAGACCTTCTCGATAGTTGAAACCGACGCGAAGATCCCATTTCTCCCATGTTAGATGATTGCCTTGGATATGAAACGATGGACCATCGGGCTGAGTAACATGGAGCGGCTTGGTGGTTGTCCTTGGGCTAGGTCGTAAATCAGGATGATATTCGCTAGCAGTAGTAGAGTGAACCCTTCGACGATCGAATGTTTTCTTCTCGTTGTTGACTCTTTCATCTGGTGTTGTTGGCAAACGATAAACTTTCATGACCCGAAGAGACTCAGATATCTCTGCGCAGATATCCAGGGGATAAGCGTAGTAGTTGGCATTGGGATTGTCCAGTAATCGCAAGTAGAACCAGCACTAATCGCATTAGTTTATGATGTATAGTTATGGTCAACGTTGTCTTACCATGCTAACTCGATGAGTCATGTCATTCATACCATCTGTCGCATAAGCCCATGGCTCGACAACAACAGTCGCTCCAGCAGGAAGATCCAGAGTCTTTATCTCAGCTTGAACTTCTTCATTGGCCAGGCAAGCAGCTTCAACAGATTTCATGTAATCGGTATCGATATAGGAATGTTTTCCCTCAACATGCTGCTTCTTGACGACTTTGTCTTTATCAAGATCGACAATCAGCTCAAAGAGATGATTCCCTTCGGTCTCAGCCTTGATGGAAACCTCGACTCGAGCATGGCGGGTCGGTGTATGATCTAGGGGCTGCTTGCGACGTTCTTTCTCAAGATATGGTATCATTTCCTTCTTGGCGGGCTCGAGAAGAGTGATGACGCGAAAGTTGGGGTCATGATCGCCAAAGTGGGGGCGCACGATACGTGAAGCCTAGAGATTTGAGTATATCGATGATGGGACGAGAGATTGTCGTATTGACGATGAACTGACCCTCGAAATCTCCTCAGGCGATAGAGGGTCAAATGGGTGCGGAGTCACAGCAGTCATTGTTACGCCGTGGTATATATCTCGAGTAATCCGTGTTTTCGATACTGTTTTGCGGTAGTATGCGAAATGCTGATGAAACGACGACTCTTGACAGTATAAAATATCACGAGCGATGTAGAAGTTTATATCTTGAAGTCGTGCCGATCGATAGATAACGTTGCGCCTTCTAATGACATCAACGATGCAAGATAAACTCACGACCGGCCCGGTTAGAGTTTTTTTTGACTTTAATTCATGATATTTTTACCCAAGTGCTACCGCAAACCACAATGTTTTGCGAAGAGAGGGGAAACGTCACCAAAGCCTTGCCTTTGGAGGTTATGAAACGCGGTTCTCCTCTTACCTCCAAAGGTAACGCGTCGCGCTAGCTATTGCCAGCTGGCGATCGAACCTCTAAAGGAAACCCGACTCCGGACCGGAATAGACGGCTTATCTGTGTAACGGCGTCTCTTATCTGTTAACCAGCAACAATTCATAACATATTATTATGGCTCAATTGCACTGTTACAAGCCAGGCATTCTCAGTACAGATCTCGCGGATCGCGCGTCAGCACGTTCAGGAAACAGCCTGGCAAAAAAAAGCCGCTCATTTGGACAATGAACTGAGACATGAACTGAATGGCTCAAAAGTCAGTTTCAATGTCTTTGCCCAGAAATTCGTATTAAATTTAGAATGTAGGACAAACCCAGCCTCGCTCGTGAGACGCGACCTCATTTCCAATCCTGACAGCCACGCTGTGCGACATGAGCATTTCGCCAAGCCATGACCCAAGATCCCGCAGCTATTTTTGGGCTCAGACAATGAATGAATGGCTAATCTTGATACAAAAGCATCGCATCTTGCTTCTAAACGTTATAATCTGGGGCAGATAAGCGGGCTCCGTGATAGTGGACCTTTAAATCTCATCGATTCGGCCATGTAAGTCTAAGTGACCCATGAGAAACCCGCCAATTCATCGCCATATGTCTCGTGGACCTTGGCAATCAAGATGCTGCTATATTGAACTATCCAATAACACGGTCCGGGGGCTGTGCAGTCAATAGGGGTTATTGCCAAGCTATGCATGTAACCTTTGGCTTATTGAGAAATGCATGTCTCATATTTCGAAGATGTTCTCTAGACTGAGGTAAGTGCCCGTCAATTGGCTCACCGTAACTCCACGTCTTGGAACATCGCATCCCGAAGCCCCCTTTCCATGTGTGAAGATTTCCCATGATGACGACTGTATGTAATACCCCAGACCTTGCTCCGCAAACGGTGAGTAGGTAGTCTCTGGGGTCTCATGGATTGCTATATTGGCAGTTTAGCCAATCTGGGTGGACGCAAGACTGGTGAATGTGTATCCTTTCAATCATGTATCGACTTGACCGTTTCTACAAAGTTCTATGCTATCACCAAGAGCGTCATAAGTGAATCATCATCATGAAATTTGTTCACGCATCGGTAGCCTGTACACTGTTTCAATTGTTGAGAAATAAATTGCAAATCTATACAAGGTGACATCTGTCAAACCTGCAATGTTGCGAAATCTTGCATCTTGACAACCAAGTGTCAATGTCTGGGCATCTCATAAAACAACCCCAACAATTCCATCAGATTTACTCTGCTCCGCTCGTCCGGGATCAAGATCTGTCCAAAACCTCGGTAACAAAGTCTTGGAAGATGAGCACCTCTCTCTTGGCTCCAAGACAACCCCAACACTGATGCTGTAATGAATGTCTGGGCAATGACTGACTGTAACATAAAAAAATTAAGGCTCGATTTAGGGCTCGTTTAGCGTCTCGGACATTGATTGCCGGATGCGGAGAAGGCCAGGTCTGTAAACGTATGTAATCGGAGAATTGCCACCCGAGCCTTTGTTTATTTTAGCCCGCCCTATGAGGAGTCAGATCTTGTAATTTTTACATACAACAAAGATATACTCATTAGCTAAAATGTAACCGAGACAAAACCAGGATCTGAGAGAGTATGAGCCACGCGAGATCCACGTGTCATCTAAAGGCTAAAAGCATAAACATGCATTGTTGGGAGGACATGTTACGGTGAGGGGAAGGGAATAATCACATCCTTCTCGCACGTGGAGGGAAAGATTATCACTCTTGGAAGAGATGTCATGACTGACAGAGCAGAAAAAATCAATGCATATAACCCGCCAAGATAATTGAACCATCTTGCCTAAATAAGTGTGCATTCCATTTGACCGAGTCATTGCAGCCAAGCAATAAAAACATCATCGATGAACCAACAAGCTTACTCGCCAAGATTGGGATGCGTTATTATGACTTCCTCATACAAAGATGCCAAGTACCGCCAAGTCACTGGGGTAATGCTCACCTGATAACCACCTCCAATGCTTTATGTTTTGTGTGGGTATCAGATTGATATTCGTTCCCACCCACTATTACCTTGGCTAATGCTTGGCGAAATTGGTATTCCCGTCGTAACAGGATTTACTCCGCGTGCTCCGCAAAAGCTTAGCCCCCCCAATTGTGAATCTCTTCTCTTTCCCCCAGCTTTCTTCCCCCCCAAACAACTACAACAATGTCTGTCCTTCTTGGCGTCTGGGGTCTCCAGGCTCTGCCTCTCCTTTGGACCGGGTTTCCTTCGTAATCTGGATTAGAATGTCTGGGCATTGATACCCCGCGCGGTCTTTACTGCAACCATTACGACGTACGCGTTTAGTTATATAAAAGGAGCCCAATGTCCCAGTCGCGTGTCTTGCTCTGCACCTGCATCTTCTCTTCTCCTGACCCTTCTTTGCCAATTCTTCTTCTCCAGCTTTTCTGTCTCATCTCTTACCATGTCGATCGGTTCAAGTGATCGACACTCTCCTTCTAAGGAGGAGGAGGGTGGCATTGCTACTCAGAGTGATGGTCCCACCAACGATTCCTCTGTCCCTTACGTTAGTGAGCAGGCGGAGAAGCGTATTCTGAAGAAGCTCGACCGGCGTATCATTCCATGTGTCTGCTGGATCTACCTGATGAACTTTATGGATCGAGGTGAGTTTGATACCGAATATTCAACTCTATCGATGCTGACAACTCGATTTAGTCAGTATTGGTAATGCTCGTCTTTATGGTCTTGAGAAGGAGCTCGGCCTCACTGGTGACCAATACCAACTCTGCGTGTCCATTCTCTTCGTTACCTACTGTGTAAGTCATGACTTGCTCTATACCATTGACTCAATTCACTGACTTGCTCTTAGCTGTTCGAAACTCCTTCCAATCTGATCATCAAGAAGCTGCAGCCTGCTCGATACATCGCTGGTCTGGTCTTCTTCTGGGGTGCTGTGGCCATCTGCACTGGTTTCGTCAACAACTTTGCATCAATGGTTGCTTGCCGTCTGCTTCTTGGTTTCTTCGAGGCTGGGCTCTTCCCAGGCATCATGTGAGTATTGAACCCCTTTATATGATGATTTATGTCTAATAGTGAATTTCCAGGCTGTACTTGACCACCTTCTACCACAAGAAGCATATCTCACTGCGTAATGCCTACTTCTACTCCATCTCTGCCATCTCAGGTGCTGTTGGTGGTCTCGTTGCTCTCGGTATTGGTGAGCTCGACAACTACGATGGTTATCAGCAGGGCGCTGCCGGATGGCGTGCTTGGCGATGGATCCTTACCATCAACGGTATCCCCACCGTCCTGACCGCCTTCTTTATTCCCTGGATCTTGCCCAACACTCCCGCAACCGCCAAGTTCCTCAGCGACGAAGACCGCCAGAATCTCTTGGACCTCCGAGCTGCCGAGGTTGGTCAGACGACTGCTGGTCAAGAACTCCACAAAGAAGATGTCATCGCTGGAGCTAAAGACTGGACCATTTGGGCTCTCTCCATTGCTCAGTACTGCAGTCACTCCGTCCTGTACAGCTTCAGTGTCTTCTTGCCGACAATCATCAAACAGATGGGTCAATGGAGCGACCAGCAGGTTCAGGGCCTGACAGTCCCTGTGTACGCTGTCGGTTTCTTCGTTTATCTGGCCTGTGCCAACATCAGCGACCGTACCCAACAACGAGGTCTCTTCTGTATCGGTGGTGGTCTGACTATGATTCTCGGCTACATTCTTCTCATTGCCAACCAAAGCGTTGCCATGAGCTACGCGGGCTGCTTCATCGTTGCTATTGGACTCTGGACAGGCTCAGGTTCTGGTATGGCTTGGATTACTGTCAACCAACCACGATATGGTAAGCGTGCCTTTGCCAGTGGTATCTTTATCACCATTGGAAACTCAGCTGGTGTTGCATCCCCTTTCCTCTTCAGCAGAAAACACGAGCCTCATTTCCGCCCCGGTTACGCTGCCTCCATCGGTATGCTTGCCCTTGCTGTCTGCATTCACACCAGCGTCTACCTCCACTTCAAGCGTCTCAACAAGAGAAAGCTTTCTGGTCAGGAGGACTGGCGCATGGAGGGCAAGACTGAAGAGGAGATTGCCGAGCTTGGCGAGCATAACCCACGATACATGTACACTCTGTAGAGTGCTTTATGCCTTCTGCTCACCTGGAGAGAGTTTAAAGATTGACTTTGATCATGTCATGTGTTAGCTTTGTCAGGCGAGTGGTTATATAGATAGCTCATTTTGAATTGGAAAAGCTGCCTGAAGCCTCGTTCCCATTGTTTGTAATTGTGACTTCTTATGTTCTTGACGGGCGGTTGCCATGCAATGATGCTGTGTTCAGTCTAAGCTTTTTGTGACTACAGGTATCGGTATGTCTTATCGTGGCTGTCTCCGACCAGAGAAGGGTGAAGAGGCCAGTCTTGCTAGAATCAAGATATTATTCACTAATCAAGTTATTTTTGAGTTCTTTTACGCACATCCAGTCCTCGAGGGCTCAACACAGGCTGATAAACCGACACCACCGTAGTATTGGCTTCCTGATTCTGACGCGTTGCTTTGATCTCTGCCGCTTAAATGCCATAAAGTAAGCAAACAAAAGACGTCTCGTCGTGCTTCTTAGGTCATGTATGTAGAACATGAATTGATATTTCTACTTTTGAAACAAACTCATACTTGGGGAAAAGGGATGTGTTCTAGTACCGATTTCAGTATGTGACCACAATAACGATGAATATATCCAAGTCCTTCTACTACATTAACAGTTGTGAGAGAAGTTTAGTACGCGTCCCTAGTATCTTGTGAATGTATTCGCCATTCATGCATCGATGGTCCCACTAGTACGCCCGTGGATGGTTGCTTTACCACTACCACCACGCCAGACAGTAACATGTATCGAATATTAATTGTGCGAGGCCGTTGCAAACCTGGCGTACTGTAGCCAATTTCGTGTCTTGTTGCGTCACTGAGGCCATAGCAAAGCATTCATCGTCGTATTCTCAAGTCTCTAGTAGCTTCTCTGGGGCAACACATCATCTGATGACGCAATGAAGGTTAAGCCATGTCTTGGTGATACTCTAGGTGGTTGCAAATTACATCAATTGCAGGTTTTACGCATCGTCGTTCTTGGAAATTGTCGTGGCTTGAGGTATGATGAAAGCGGCGTAAATAAGCGTAAAAACGATGAAAAAGCCAAGACACTGAATGGGGTTGCGGGGGAATCGCCTACGATCTGATATTGGAGAAAACTTTCCTACTAAAAATGGAGAACAGAACAAAGAATGCGGAGAATGAGGCTGGCCTAGATTCAGTATAGTCGTGAACTATTAATAATTTTAAAGGTGGATCAGCTGATATTGAAAACTCCCGAGCTTGGTGTTATAGTCAATAGAGATTACCCAGCTGTAAGACTAAGCTGTTATCTAACATTCTGTTCAATTATTGGATGAGCGTAATCTGGGCTCCGAGCAGACGCGCTTAGATAACAGCGCTGAGAGAGTCTCCAAATCATATGCTACCCAGGTTTCAAATGTGTATACCTCGTGTGATGAGGCTAGCCAAAAGTGGAGCAACGCCTGTTGTGTAAGATATTGCTGTATGCCGAAGCCAATAACATGGATCAAAGGTGCAAAATCAGCTCAAGATATTGCCAAGAAAGTGGAATTCCGTCTTTGAGTGATCCGCAGTAAGTCTCCGCTCCCGAGACAATATGAATTTCAATAGCAAATATGTCGGAGTCTCGATAGCTGCTTCTCCCTAGTCCGAATGCGGCAAAATTGTCATCAATTGAGTTTTCAAGACAAGGATATTACTTTTTGTGATGGATTAAGATCCTTGCTGAATGGATCATCAACGTCTACCGCTCGCGAACCGCGGATTCCGCTTCTGCCCACTGAGCAACTGCCGAGAAAAGAGTCAAGCTCGCAAAAACAGTACATCGTCGTGAGTAGGTACATTAAACAGTAAGGTGATGAAGAATCTTTTGCTTTATATAGCTATGAATCTATTGTAAAGCGTCAAAGACGTTAAGCTGGATAGTCAAAGTGGGTGGATTATAAATGCTGAAACACGTTCACAAACTTAGCGCGCAGCGCCATGACATATCAGGCAGCATGTCCGGCGATAGGAATCGAAGAAGAAGAAACGCGATGCGGACTTGCGGACATAATGCATCCAATGCTGTGCGGGGTTATGCGGTGTATCCCATACTGGGCTATATAAACGTGGCAATTGTCTGTCTGTCTAGCCGTCGACATCCAAAAGTTATACTCAGTCTTAGACAAGCTCAGTCATACAAGATGGCCCCTCTCGATAACCCCGCTATTCCCAAAGGCTCTCTGGTCCTAGTGACTGGAGTCAACGGTCTCTTGGGCTCCCACGTTGCCAAACAATTCCTCGAGTATGGCTACAAGGTCCGCGGTACCGTTCGCGATGTAGAGAAGAACGCGTGGCTCACGGCTGCATTCGACAAAGAGTATGGCCAAGGAAACTTTGAACTCGCCCAGGTGGAAGATATGACAGACGAGAAAGCTTTGACACAGGCCGCAAAAGGTAAGCGACTTATTCTTTCGTATCACAAAAATGGTAGCCAACTAATTATGTAACTAAAGACGCCGCTGTGGTCGCGCATACCGCGTCAATCATGTCTCTGGACCCAACCCTAACAATGTCATTCCTGGAGCCATTAACTTTGCCGTTGCGGCACTCAAGGCCGCATATGCAGAGCCAAGTGTGAAGAGATTCGTTCTCACTTCCTCATCTTCCGCTGCTGTCGTCTCAGTCCCTGGCGTACCTAGCGTCAAAGTCAATGAGAAAAGTTGGTCTGAAGGTGCGGTCAAGAAAGCTTGGGCTGATCCTCCTTACACCAAGGACCGAGGTGGCATTGTTTATGCGGCAAGCAAAGCCCAGGCAGAACAGGCAGTTTGGAAGTATCATGAGGAACACCGAAGCGAGAAGCCTGATTTGGTTGTCAACACAGCTAAGCTCTTTGTGCGACTTGCAAAGTGGCCATGTCTAACTGAATCTAGTTCTTCCCAACTTCAACTGGGGCCGGTCCATTGATCCTGTGAACCAAGGATTCCCCAGTAGTTCTGCCTTTCCAGTGATGCTCTTCCAGGGAAAGATTACACCTTACCATCAAGTTATCGTGCCACGTGAGTTTTTCGGCGTCTGAATGGTCATGAATTGCAGACTAATTTCCGTCCAGAATACTACATCGATGTCGACGACACCGGCAGACTTCACGTTGCAGCAGCCATCTTCGACCACGTCAAGGAGCAGCGTATCTTTGGCTTTGCAGGTCGTTTCAACTGGGACGCGATCCTTGAGATTTTCAGAAAGCACTTTCCTAACAAATCATTCCCTGAGAACTTCTCAGGCGGAGAGGATCCCAACGAGATCGAGCCAAGAGATAAGGCTGAGCAGTTGCTGAAGGATCTTGGTCGACCTGGTTGGACGAGCCTGGAGGATTCTATCCTAGCAAACCTTGAAGGGGTTGATGGATCTGGGCTTGATACAAAGCCGTAAAGAAAGAATTAAACCACCAACCTTGGCGCGCACCGATGCAGCATGAACGAGAAACGTGCAGAGCCCTTTCGATAACAACATTTCTTAAGTGATAATGTGATTCAATTGATGAATAAAGAGTATAGACTGGGTCTGTCTTAAAGTTCTGCTATTTCGATATATCGATATTGCTTAATTGACTTCTGGCAAGCATAATAATTAGAGCCAACTAATAAAAAAGGGCAAACCTTAAAACCCTTAGTACAGGGAAAGCCAATGCCAAACTCTATTTTTGCACAGCGCTATTGCGAGAGATGTTTATTAAGCACACCATTGAAGGAAAAGAAAAAAAAAAAAAAGAATGACCTGCGTATCGCAGATGGCTGGATCTCTCCCGCCGGGAATTGAACCCGGGTCTCAAGCGTGACAAGCTTGCATACTGACCACTATACTACGGAAGACTTAACAGGCTAGAGCCTGCTGTAGTGGGGGTTGTACTACAGAGTAGCGTTTTAGTGTATATGAAGCCAGTTTGATTCTGTGTTGTGTGATGCAGAGTTCACCCTACGCCAAATTGAATGTCTCAAGTACTACCTCCCCAAGCTCAAGCTTCCTCTTAATATACATATCCGTGATACCGTATACCATACAAGGCCCCACGTACTCGTGTTCATTCCCACGTTTTCTCAACAAAACAAGATCCTCGTACCCACCCACAACGCAGACGATATCACCGATCTTGCAGTTTTGTGGTCCCATACCCAAGTATCCAGCATCTGTTTCAAAAAGCCTTGTGTGATAGTTTCGCTTCATCATAAACACCTGTTGAGCGTCAACGTCAAACATCCTAGCTTTTAATGCATCAGGCCCGCCTATCAGCGGAGATATACAAGCCATCATTTCGGGATTGTTGCCTCCGTCTTGGGCTATCATAACAGAAAGACCATCTGCCTCACGTGTTTGGAAGCATGACGCAACACTCCGAGGTCGATCACTCTCAGGAACTTTTAGGTCTAGTCGTTTTGTAAAGTTTAGCAATAGCAGCATGCTGGGAGTATCCAAGGCCAGTCTCGGCATTCTGGCGGCCACGAGAAATAGTGCCCAAATTGAGGGAATTTTGGTTGGATAGAATGGTTTGCGATTGATGTAGTCTTGTACCCAGTCGGCAAGGTCACCTCCTTTCTGGAGGTTTTTGATCTCTGGGTTTCCGCCGACGTTCTTTAATGTCTGTAATCGCACGCCTGACAAGCGTAACTTGGAATCCGAGATACTTGGCCGGGGAATGTCTGGTACGATTCGGGCGAGTTCGAACTTTCCATCAAATATCAGCGTCGGATTATTCGTTGCTCTTGACGGAAATTGAGGTGCCCAAGAAGGCAACCCAAGATGATTCTCAAAGACACCAGAGCCAGCATCTCGAAGAAACAGCACTTGTCTTTTGTCGCTGTTCTTGATAGTATCGAGTATTGCCTTGCAGTAGTCTACGTATACATCCTTAATGCTCTTGGTGTAGTCGGGATTGAGGGGCAGTGAGCTGAGCCCGAGAAGACCATAGATATGGTCTCTAGGATCAGTAGCTTCGAGTGTG
The DNA here is from genome assembly GCA_002980515.1 of Fusarium burgessii. Lineage (NCBI taxonomy): Eukaryota > Fungi > Ascomycota > Sordariomycetes > Hypocreales > Nectriaceae > Fusarium > Fusarium burgessii. The sequence goes on along the minus strand of PVQA01000735.1, from coordinate 18,282 downwards.
CCGCCGAGTAGGGAAAGCTCGACGGCAGTCTGTTGTCGTTCTTGAGGATCTTCTTGAAATTTTGCCAAATACAAAGTCTTAGCCAAGTCGAAACGGAGAATGCTTCGTAGCTGGATAAATTCGGTGCCCTTTGGTGGACAGAACTTTATCCAAATATGACTTGGAATGAAACTTGGCTTGGTGACTTGTTTTCTTGTTAGCTTGAAGGATAGCATTTCAAGCGTGCGGCACACGTTGATGAGAGACCGATACTCGACAGACGCCCGCGGTGTGACATAGAATAGTGTAGAGGCCAGGACATTTTCCTGCAAGATCCAGACGCGTCGCCAGTAGGGAAGCAGTGCAAGATAGTCGAATGAGTTCCAGAATTTGTTGCATTCGGGTTCTTCTGTAAGTCCACAAGTTCTTAGCCACTCCAAGTCCATCAATTTATCAATGTCCCAGCGTGCCGCCCGAAAAGCCTTGCTCAAGACCATTATTGTTGTGAATGCCTTCATGATCTTTTCTTCATCTTCGGCACCTAGCCATCCAAGTACAAGGTCAGCTGAGGAGTATATATCGCGCATGAGCTTGACTTGTTCAGTGCGCTCAGCTGCATCAGCTTGATTGATACAAACGGCATCGACCCAGATTCTAAACTTAGTCTGGTCTCTATTGGGAAACTCATATTTCCAGTATTTTCGAACTTCTTTCAAGGCATTGGCGAGGCTTTTTGATACGGGGACTTGGATGCCGTCGATGTCGATGCTGACTCTGTCAGCTGCACTTCCCCATACATAGGATAGTGCAGCAAATCGTAGTTTGCTACTGAAAGTGATAGTGTGCAATTTACACGAGATGGTGTCGTCATCCCGAATCAACTCCAGTAGTCTTATCTCAGGTTTTGACGGGTCAAGCGGGGTCTGATAGAGATCCTTAAATGACATGCTGGCGAGTGAGAAAGCAGAGACACCAGTATCGGTATACTATGCAGTGCCTTGATACTAAATAGACTGAGTTGTTGATGGCAAATAAGGATCAATATGTAGCACAGCCTTGTTTATGTTTAGTTGAAGATATCAGGTCAAAATACAATGGGCTGTGACGAGGCTGTGAAAGCGCCTAACGGACTGCCTCTCGGCGCTTAGCACAATTGGGAGAGCTCACGACCAATGACAAGATCCCGAATACTTAGGCATTGCATCAGCTCAATCGGATGGAATCTTTTGCTCATTTCACAACAATGTCGATTTATTTGGTGCATAAAAATGAGTAGATTCAATTTCGCCTTGCAGGGTATCCTTTTTCCACTTTTCCAATCGAAGCAAAGATAACTAAGAGCTATGAAAGTCGGGCAAAGCGCTAAATAACGAATAATCATAACAAACAGGATCCAGAAATAGAGGATCGAATCTTGGTAACCCAGAGTCTGCATTTCCACGCGCCGGCGATACAAGTGTTAAATCTCCTCCCTGCTCAGAGGTGGCAGGTATTGAAGATGACGAGTTTGGTATTGTCTGCGACAAAGGCAGTGCATTCATTCGATCCATGGCGTCGGCAATCAGTTCTGAAGCGCAGCAGCGAAGACGGTCGTATTCCGATTCGGCCATACGCCAGATGCGCCGAGCACTTTTTAGGCAGCCTAGGACCAGGGTGACACGGTTGTAGTGCTGTTCGAAGCATTCATCTGGATGGCCTTGAGAGGTTGCTAGTTGTATGAAACCACAGAGCGCCAGCGCTGGGATAACGAAGGGAGTATGCTTGGGGACATTCGGACAGAGGGAAATGCAATCCGATATTCGTCTTGAAGCGTCTGTCGCTTTGATGCCTTGGATTAGACTTGTTGATGATGAGAGGGGATGGTTCTGCGCAACGGGCAAGAAAGGATCCTTCACATCTGCCAGTAAAGGGTACAGGTTGCTTCGAGGTAGATGGAGTAGCATGCTAGCCAGAGCGATGATCATATGCGCTTGGAACATCATCTCATCGATGTTGCCATATGAATCCACGATTTCCAACTTTCCGGAGGGTAAGTGATTGGACCAGCTGAGAAGGGCATTCTCGATGGACTGCGTATGATCATAGCTGGTATTCTTCAACTGATTTAATAGTAGAACACGACCAAGAATGGTCGCAGCTTCAATGCGATAGCTGAATGATGAGAACGCCACGTCTCCAGTTGAAAGTACTCGTCTTTTGAACTCAAGAACATGATGCGACGGTGGAATGTCGAGCCGGCCATTATAGAAGGCTTCTTCGCAAGGAAGAAGAACCTTGGGAGGAGTACTACTGCAGCGAAGAATCATTGTCTTGGGTGGTATAGCCATGGAGATATCAGTGACATAAATCTCCCACCACGTTCTTCTCAAACTTTCGGCCTCGATTGGGTTGTCGAGCTGTCTTGATGATGCAAAGTCTTCGCGATGCATCCCTAAATCCATGGCCATTTGTGTGCATTGACCGAATGTTCTGTTCGCAGTGTCAAGATCACGGCTGAAGAACAAGAGGATGGAGTAGATTAGGAGCGACTGAACCATGTAAGTTGAGGTTTCAATGGCAGACATCATATCTGTTGCAACTTCAGCACGCAGCTGTTCGTCTGGTCCAGATGATGCATAGTGGGAGCCGGCAAACTCGACCATACGGCGTAGATAAGGAGGATAGTTTCGTGATGTGAAAACTGAACTCGGGACAAGAAATGGATGAGCGTTATGGAAGTTCTCGTAGTACAGGCGGAGACGACGATCTCCATCTGAACAGGGCTGTATGGGAGTATTGAGACTCCCCAAACTGTTGCTACTGAATGTTTGAGCAATGATATTGGGGTCGAGATGTGTTAGATATGACATGACATTGTCATTTTGAGGTTGAGGTTGTCTCTCCGGGGTCTGATCGTTGCTGATCCGCCGTTGCCCTTGTGAGTTTGCCCGAGGAGATTGCCGGGTCTGCTGGCTAACAGCTTGGACCAAATTGTTACTGGCAGTTGCATTCCCGGTTAAGCCGGATGACGGTAATTCCTGTGAAGAGGATGTCGGGGTGATGGGTAAACTGATAGGGTTCACATTTACGCAATCCACATATGAAGATTGCTGATCGCCGGCGGAAGCCTGTATCATGGGCTGACCTCTCTGGCGTAACTCCTCGGCTGGCGAACGATGCTTCTTGCGACGTCCACCGCGCCGCGACGGTTCATAGTAGCATACTTGTTCTGTCTCTTTGCAACGCGAACACGAGGGTTTCCCCGCATCGCATTTGAGATGCTGCTTCCGGCAGACGACGCAGGCGAGACTCGCTATGCCAGTTGATTTGACTGATCCTGTTGATGAGATTGTCATGATGTGCGGTGAGCTCATCAATGATAGGGATTCGGAGTGAGGTGGACTCGGATGAATCGGCGATTGAAGATGTATGCAAGGTTTTGATCAGAACAGATTGCGTAAACCAGGCGTGAGCATCATATAGAATCGTCAGATGGCCTCAGGCATATGATCCTATTTTGAGCGATGAAATTGATGATTAACCGATTGATGAAATAAACGATATGTGAATATGTATCATGCTATCTCTCAAGGGTTTCTAGAAGCAAACACAAAGTTGCAGAAAGGTTCGGTGGAGACTGGATCGTCCGACCTGAGTTCGTGAATGGTCCATGCACTGATAACACGATATCAGGCCATTTCTTGGCCAGTCGATAACAACCGATAAGCCGAAGATACCCACATCATCTACAGTATCAACTCGAGGATTCCATTGTTCTCTTTTTCATCTATTAAATCATCTCCCTTTAGTTTACACAGACGCAGAGGATAAGAGACATTGTGAATGGTGCTAGGCGCTCTTCAATAAGAGTTACCTGGCCGTTTTCTTTTATGCAGCCAGAAGAACTGTTGAGCTCCCTGATTAGCTTTCCCTTTTCTATTTCTGTAAACCGTGTTCAATCGCCGACCAAGATTCGTCGGCCATCTCCGCTTTCTACGCTCTGGGCGGTTCAACCAATCATGGAGCTGTTTGAGTCCCCGATAGGATTGGTACCAAAACAAACAATGAGTGCCAGTTCGGCGATTGAAGATGCGGCTCTGTTATAGATAGCACCTTGATAACATCTCCCAATCTTACTGATAATTAGACAATTACACTATTTCAACAATATTATTATATTAAAGCACTAAATAGGCTTTCCTTCGATTGTATTATTTCCAAGTCACTATACTCTTATCGCAATGGCTGCAGTATCAACACGTTTTGCGCCCCTACCGCTTACACCATGCCAATCATCGCACCAACCATTGCCTCCCAACAGCAATTTTGAAGAGCACGAGATTTACTCTCTAGATGACTTTGTCCGAGATGTGAAAGCTCATTTGGGAGAAGAGGGTGGCATTGGCTGTGATGATATAGACGAGGATTATCTCATCTCTCTAGCAAAGAAGTACACATCGAACCCCAACGACTGGGTAAGATATTATCACAACTGCCCGGAAAAGAACTATACACGCAATGCAATTGTGAATATAAATCACAAGGCCAATATCGTAAGTACATCAATGACATTGATATATGTGGAAAGCTAACTTTTGTGAAGCTATTGTTGGTCTGGAACCCAGGAAAGGGATCACCGATTCACGACCATGCCAATGCCCACTGTATCCTAAAAGTCCTAGCCGGCGAACTGACAGAAACCGTATACAATATGCCCGAGAAGGGCTGTGAAAACCGCCCTCTATCTATTAAGAGCGCCAACACTCACCAAGCCGACCAAGTGACCTATATCTCAGATGACATTGGTCTTCATCGCGTGCACAACCCGCATCCTACCCAAGTGGCCGTCTCTCTTCACAGTATGTTGCAACGTATTATTGTCTTTGATAACATTACTTACTAACTATTTGCAGTATATACACCGCCAAATGCGGCTGATATTGGCTACAATGTCTTCGATGAGTCCACAGGGCGGGCAAGTTTTGTGGCAAAGGCTGAAGCCCGCTAAGTGATTTCAGAAGCTTTGAACTGTATGGCATAGAGATACCCCATTATGGAGAAGAGGAGACTAAAAGACAAACGTTTTTCTTGCAGGATTGCATGGCATTGGTTATTTAATTGTAAAGAATGACATATATAGTATATGATCTAAATAAAGGGCTAACCCTCTATCCTTCCGCGAACGGCTGAACGTAAAGTGTCAAAACGAATGTTTGCATTAAACAACCCGCATTCCACCCCTCACATGGGTACACCATTGAGAGTGACCCTGAGAAGAAGAGAATTCTTGATTTCCTCAGCCCGAGCCTTCAATTCATCAACATCCCAGTTCGCCCAGACAAACTTGCCCTTGAGAAACTCAGCTTCCGGCGAAGCGAGCCAAACATAAAACTGAGCAGGAAGCGCGGCTATACAACATCAATCAGCCTGTAATCAATACCAATAGGTTAGACTTACGATCGTCTTGCGAGACAACACCAAACCTCTCATTCAATTCTGTAGAAATAACTCCAGGCTGAATTTGAACAACATGCCACTGGGGATTATCGTCTTGAAGATAGTCGAAAATCGTGACGGCTGCGGCTTTGACAGTTGTGTATGCCCATCCTTTGGCCATGGGCTTTATATGCGTCATTCCCGTTGATGTGTTAAAAACATGGGCATTTTCGGTGAGGACAGGCGCAAAACACTGAATTGTGTTGAAAACTCAAATAATATTGAGCTCAATTCCTCGTCGGAACTCAGCTTCATCAAATCCGATAACGTCTCCTGTATCGGGAGAAACGGCGGCGTTGCTGATGAGGATGTCAATCTTGGCACCGTCCGCTTTCTTGACCAATTTTGCAACTGCAGCATCTAAGCTGTCTCGCTGGCTAATATCGGCGGCCTCGAAGATGACATTTGTTCTACCGCCGCTTGCTTCGGCGATTTCTGATGCCGCTGTCTGGAGTCGGTCGAGGCGTCTTCCAAGGATTGCGATAGTCGATGCTCCAGCTTGGGCAAAGGCAATAGCAATCGACTTGCCAATGCCTGTTCCACCACCAGTGATGGCGACAAATTTGCCGGCTGCACTGAGTTCGGGACGGGTTGGATCAATGGAAGGATAGGGCTTGTTGTGCCAGGTATTGGTGAAAGAAACAAAGCCGGTCATGGTTGTTATGCGAAGAAGTTGGTTGAATGATGAGATGGTGAGTGATACGTTTGAAGCTCAATCCTAATTGCGATTCGAGGCTTTTATAGCATGATCTGTTCAGCTATTGCAATGCCTGTATGCTCAAAAGTACTCAACAAACGTCTCATCTCCGCTGGCTTCACCAAGTATAATCGCCGTGGAAGCCATTGCATATGACTTTGATCGTGAATAAGCGCTGCCAAGAAGGAGAAGTATGGAGATTTGGTAACCTCCATGGAAGCCGAAAGAGGCATAGTCACATAATCCTTGGAGTCGTTGCAGAGTTTATTCTTAGAAATGTTTGCTTTGTCAGCTGACTCCGCTTCCGCGGAAGCGGCTGAACCACTATAACCTCCCTCCATGGAGGCATTGTCATCACAAACCTGCTTTACATCATTACGGAAACCATTCAATTTTGACCGATAAGTCAATATGCAAGCCAACAATCGTCCGCGAAAGGTGAGGTTTCGAGCAGTATCTTTAGATGGCTTGCTAATTGTTCGCCAGGCTTGCGACCTCTGTTATACGCGAAAGATCAAGTGTGATGGACAACAGCCAAAGTGTTCAAATTGTGTCAATTACAAGACCAACTGTACGCATACAGCTCGAAGTCGAAAGTGGAAGCCCAAAGCTGTGCAAGACGATGAATCCCACAAGGGAGATGAGGTCCGAAACCTTCAAGCGCAGATGCAGGAATTGCAAGACCAATTGGTAAAGAACTTGAAAAACTATGCACTAAATATCGGCTGATACCAGTATAAAGGCTCAATACAAGCAAGCAACAGAGACAGAACCAACTGTGCCCACGCCTTCTCTCCAAGCGGACTTCAAAGATGATATTTCTCGGGTTGGAAAGCTACGAGACTCTTTACAACTCCCCCCACTACAACAGACCATGCACATGATTGGCATCTTTCTCAATACCTTCAACTCAGTACTTCCACTATTTGACCCCGATACTCTTTTATGTCTCGTCGGAGAGACCTATGCCCTTCAGCCTAGACACCGCGACCCAGTTGCATGGGCTGCAATCAATGTTGTACTAGCCATGGCGCTTCAACAAATGCCCAAGCACAACAGGATAGGCTCTCAGTATGGCACTACAGAGGCCTATATCAGCAAGGCGCAATCCGTCCTATGGGCCATAACGCTAAGTGAGACTCATTTGCTCAATATTCAGACATTAGTAGGCATGGCTATGCTGCTTCAAACGGGGCACGACTCTACCCCAGCTCTAGTAATCATAGCAGCGGCAATGCGTCTCGTTCACAAGATTGGTTTGCACAACCGTGCATTTTCCGAGCACCTCGATCCTGTTGAGAGACGGCAGCATGCCCGCGTCTTCTGGTTAGCTTACACTGTGGACAAGGATCTGAGCCTCCGAGCACAACAGCCATCGATACAACTGGACGAGGACATAGACCTCGAGTTCCCTATGCCAGTGATTGATGTTGAGCCCCGTGCTGGCATCGTTACCACTATCGACGGTACTGCTACAATGGACTATTTCCTCGCCCGCGTTCAGCTTGCCAGCATCCAGGGAGATATCTATGATCATCTTTACTCGACACGTGCCTGGAAAAGGACCCCCGAGGAGAGAAGGATAAAGAGGGAGAGCATTGTTCTAGCACTCAACAATTGGAAAGCCTCAATCCCTTCCGAATTTGGCGCTACTGAGGTAATCACAACTACAAGTGACAACCCTTCAACTGCTGGTTTCTTCTGTGTTCTTCATACAAATAACCTTCTTTGTTTGATGCTAATAACTCGAGCACACGCCTGGGATGAACAATGGGTGGGCGTTTTACGAGACCATGGTAGGGGAGTCGCCTCGCTAAAACTGCCAAGTGAATGGAATGCAATGATAGGACAAGCCCGAGACTTCATGATCTTATTTGAGCATGTCTGTCCAAGATATTGTTGGTTAAAATGGTGAGGACACCCCAGTTCCCAGTTCTCGAGATCATCAATACTAACAAGCATAGGATTGCGACTTGCACCTACATCTCTGCAATGGTATTACTAACGGCCAACAACTTGCATGATCTTCAACATGTGGATTTCGAACAGGATAGCAATCTCATTGAGAGAGCTCTTGTATGGCTTGGCGAAGCCGCCAAGGAGATTCCTTCTCGAAAGACAGACGTATTAGCAATTGTCTGCAAGGAAGCAGTTCAAGCGATGAAGACGAAGCGTGCTCATGAGATCGAAGTAGAGTTAAGAGGTGATTGGCTTGTCGGATTTCTAAACAGTCTGGAGCCGTCCTAACGGCTTCAATCTCTTTGTTTCATAGCAATTTAGTTCTTGAGTGTTTCAGCCAAGTACTTCCGCCTGTAGCTTTCGAATAATACTACCAGGGAACTTGCTCAAAGTTACCATTCTCATGCTCCCAAAACGAACCCGGCTCAATCTGTCCCTTTTGAGTCTCGAGTAACCGCACAACTACCTCAGCTCCTTCAAGGGGATCCTTCATGCCTCTATAGCCATTGAAAGCCGTCTTGCAATGTCCCGGACTTACTGCCCAGAACGTGATCTTGGCTTCATCCTCACTGTGATTCTCGACATTTTGTAAGTGCAGCATCAGCATGTTGAGACCGACTTTCGAAACGCAGTAGTCGATGTTGGCGACTGATGGGAGCTACCAAAGGTAAATGATTGTACGGGAGACGAGTTGGGGGATCACGGACCTCTTTGTTGATTGTTCTGGTAATGCTGCCGCGCGCACTGGAGATCATGATGACTCTTGGCCAGGGACTCTTTCTTAGTAGCCTAGCAAAGGCATGCGTCACAACCGCGTTTGATGTGATGAGGTTATTGTAGCATGAATTAGATACTGCTCGGATATCTGCCAAGTTATTGGATACTCTTCGTTCAACTTTGCCGGCGTTGTTGATCAGAACTATCACTGTCAGCTCCTCGGCTAAGTTGATAGTCGAAACACATACCGTCAAGTTTCCCATACTCTCTCTCCAATGACGCTACTGCTGCTTCGATGGAATCATCACTTTCGATATCCAATTCAACATAATTTAGTTGTGCTTTGATACCACCGTAGCGCAGTGATTCAGTTGCTTCTTGTGCTGCATCTTTCTTGCGACATCCAAGAATGACGGTGGATAATGGCAGACGAGTAGCAATGGCCTGCACGATGGCGTAGCCAATACCGCGATTTGCGCCAGTAACGAGAATAGTTGACATCTTTTCTGATTTTCTGCAATGTTTCTAGGTAAGGAGATTTATGTGCCAATGTTCTGTCGCCTTATAAGCTATGGTGTCGGATTTACGGATTTACGGATTTCGTAATTAAGAAAGAAGGCTCTAAAAACGCCGGAGAGCTACAGTCCGAGTTGACTTTCTCCCATCCATTCGCACTGTAGCAGTATGTCTAATCTTTTATGTTTCTATCGTGGCTTAACTCAATCATATTTTACTTGGCTAAGAAATACAGGGTTAGTTAGTTACTATCGAAATACCTGATCATCTGCCTGTAGTCCCTGTAGGAGTGTCGTCCCAGATGACCACGGAACTCCATCCTCCAAGATGTCATCTTCGAAGTTAAAGCCTTCAATAAACTTCAAAGGATCCTCAAAAGCTTCCAACTCAATCGACGCCGTCGGATCCACAGTATCCCCCTCTCTTATATCTGTTACACCCGACCTCTCCCGCAGTGCTTCAGCTTTGGCCCTCAGCGCCTTCAAAACAGCTGGCTTAGCTCCACTACAGCGAATAAAGTCGTTCTTCATCTCACACTCAAAGGTACGATCTATGGCTCGCCATGCATGTTCAACATGTGGACCATGTGGCTGAGCGCACAAATACCACAGAACATACAAAGTGACATGATACTGCGGATGAGCCTTTTTGGCCCACGAAAACTGTGATAGAAATGGATCACCGTCACCTGCTCTAGTTTCCAAGATACTCAATGCAGCGAGAAGGGTTTCCTCTTTTAATACCGAGTCATTAGAACCTTTCTTTTGTAGCAGATCTATCTGTTGCTTTGAGACGAAGTCGAGCTTTCGTAGAAGATATTCCGAGCAGTGCACCGTAAGTCGTTGGTGCGGCGTTACAGGACTGCACTTCTCCAGTCTAGATCGGATCTTCGTGTTCGCTTGTTGAATGATTTTTTCTCTCCAATTTTCACTAATTGTTGGTTTTGAGGTAGTGCCAGCATTGAGTTTCTCCATCGTCTTGGCCAAGTCGATATTGATAAGTGAGAACGTCATGCCAGTCCACCCAGGTCTTTCTGCGGGCAACACTTTTATTTCGGGATAAATGTCGGCATCATCAACGTTTAAGGGCATCTTGACGTCCGACGTCGATATTAAGTCATTAGGATCTTCCAAGCCGTAGTCTTCACCAGACCGGATGTCTTTTGTAATGATGTGCCACCAGAGTCGTCGGCGAAGTTCTGACTCAAAGACTGACAAGCCAAGCTTAGTACCATCTCTGTGGAGCCCCAGAGACTGAGCTACTCGGATCATGAGTCCATTGAGAACCCAAACAGCTTTCCCTCGATTATGAACACGGACCGCTGACTGGAAGCCACATAATTAGGTATCACGCTGAGTATGATGCCGGAGAAGACTCACAAGGTATATGGCTAGAGCTCGAAGGCCAGTCAAAGTAGGACAATTGAAGAAGTCTCCGTGAGCAAATGCTTGTTCGATCCCGGTTTTGTAGCGTTGAAGTTTCGCGGTCCTATCCATGGAAAGTGGTGCTGTCTCGGTCGACTCTTCAAGCGATACCGTCGCTGCAAAGTATATACTATAGCAGAATGCTAGATCATCTAGCTTTGCATTAATAGGGTCGTTTATGGTTGAGTAAACTCTGACTTCATCAGTAGGGACATGCGTCAACTTCAGTCCGAGGATGATTTCGACGTTGTTAAGGTAGATGTTCCAAAGCTCGATGGCTGTAGCTTTTGGAGGATGAAACATTGAGGGGCACTGCGAATAGCAGGGAAAAGACATTATCCCCATGGCGTCAAATGGCGAAGATAGAGGGTATTTTTGCTCCAGTTGTGATGTCGTTAGTGCCGTTGCGATATTCTCGTCCTGTCAAAGGTTAGTGCTACGACTACCGCTCAGTATTGACAGAATTTACTTCGCCGACGACCCGAGTGACCAGTATCTCATTGAGGTACTGATTGGCTGAGCCTTTGTGTAGCAGAATATCCTTTGGTGATTTCTGTTCGTCTGGTGTTGTACTTGATTCGCTGCTGTCCATGGAATATTCCTTCTGCGCAGTTGCTTGAGCAAGACTGCGCTCCAAACTAGAAATGCGACTAGCCATCTCAGCCATAATCGTTTTCTTGGTTCGCCGAACCCGTGGTCCAACTGGTGGATACGTGCATGTCCTGCCTGAAGAGGCGCATGACGAGCATGGTGTCTTCTTGTCGCATCGAGTCTTCTTGCTCTTGCATGAATGACATGAACGGCGGCCGGGGCCGGCGTTATTTGAGAAAGCACCAGAAGCCATTGTTTCTCGTAAAAACCTTCTATTAACTGGAATCAATGTCCGAACAGATTTTTGTATAACAGAATGCGCCCACATCTTATGCGCGACACGGTATCGGGCTTAAAATCGTATTAACTCCGGACTGCCCGACGAAGGAACATGTATAACAAAGCGGATGTTAGCCTCGTTTAAATCCCGGATCCGACAACTAGGTATCTAATCAACGAATTAGAATCGTATTGTACATGGTTCATCATGTTTTAGTTACATTTGGGATTTCTGGAAGTAGAAGTTATGACAGACACGATTATGCTAGTAACCATCAAGCAATTGGCTCGAAAAGCATATAAACCACCATCTCTTACCATGAACCCATTGCAAAACTATCATTCTAGATACACAAACTGAAGAACTTTGTCTAAAATCTACAGTCAAGACCTTTGGCCACCATGTCAAGCTCAGCTACAATTCTTCCCAACAGTCACAGAGCCTTGGTTCTTCACTCTACTCGCAACCCCTATGACATCTCCGTGGTCACCCAAGATACTCCCCAGCCCGGTCCTGGGAGTGCAGTGATCCGTGTTGTCTCGGCTGGGGTCTTGACCTACGCAGATCGAGTTTACAGCGGTCGCAAGCCTTATCCCTATCCTGAGCCTTTTGTTATAGGGTCTAGCGCAATCGGCCGTGTTGCCGCTGTTGGACCTGATGCGACTTCTCTACAACCTGGGCAGCTTGTCTTTTTTGATAGCTTCATCCAGGGTCGAGATAATCCTGACTCACTCATTCTCCATGGTCTCTCCTCTGGCTTCAATGCCGGCAGCAACAAGCTTATGGAGGGCGAATGGCGAGACAGCACCTACGCAGGGTATGCCAAAGTTCCTCTCGAGAACTGCTTTCCATTAGACGAAGGCCGACTGACGGGAAAACTTGCGGAAGGAGGTCTCGGATACTCTACAAGCGATTTGGTCTATCTTTTGTCAATCTCGGTTCCTTTTGGAGGTCTACGGGACATCGATATCAGGTCTGGTGAGAAGGTCATCATTAGTCCAGCAGCAGGCATGTTTGGAAGTGCTGCTGTACTTGCTGCTCTGGCTATGGGAGCCCAGGTCATCGCTGTCGGCCGTAACCAGGAGACCTTGAACAAGATCAAGGCTCTCGATTCCTCACGAATCAGGATCGTTCTGAACACAGGAAATGTTGAAGCTGATGTCAAAGAGCTAACAAAAGATGACCCGGCGGATGCTTTCTTCGACATATCTCCTGGAAAAGCTATCACCAGCACTCACTTCAAGAGCTGCATCCTGTCGCTTCGTCGTGGTGGACGAGTCAGTTTGATGGCCGCGCATAAAGAGTTGACACTACCCACTCAGTTCATCATGCTCAACGACATTACGATCAAGGGGAAATGGATGTATACTAAGGATGATATGCACAACATGATAAAGTTGCTTGAAGCAGGTTATCTGAAGCTTGATGCGGCGGAGACTGTGGGTAACTTCCCTCTCGAGGAATTTGAGAAGGCCTTTGAAATGGCATCTGAGATGAGTGGGCCACTCTCGCAGGTCATCATCTCACCTTGAACTTGTCACTAGGCATGCCGTTGCCGATTGATGGCATAGAAGTCATTCGTAGTGGTCCTACTATAAATGTTTTTACAGAAAACGATTGGAAACTGATTCTTTAATAATATGCCTACAAATGGTCTGAACAATGCAGGTCAGTTTGTGTTAGCCAGTATCTGTGTCTCTTCCGTCAGTAACTGGCGGATCCCACGATGTTTGCTGACGGTTGTGATCAACGAAATAAATCCTCCCACTGCGTGAATCCTCCCTTATCTCCCAACCCGACGGTATAGTACCCCCATTTTTCCATACAGCCTTGAGTGCCTCGATACTCATCTCGACATAATCGACATACTTGTCAGGTGGCGAATCTCTCATTTCAACATAGCCCTTACTCCGCATGCGTGGGTTGATAGCGCCAAGGAGAGATTCAAGGGCGCTATACGAGCGCTCAGGAATAATATGAAATAGACCATCCTCGTCGACGTACTCAACCAAAGCTTGACCGTCATCATGTTGCTCGTATGGAGCCGGTCCTTCGCCTTCCCAGGGCAACCGTTTAGACCATTCATTTTCTGGCAGTATGGTGCTCGAGCTCATATCCGGAGCTAACAGAGGTGGTTGTTAGTACCCATATTTAAACTGAAATCACGGGTACTTGAAGAAACTCACAGCCTAGTACTTGGACGTGTATACTAGTATCACCTTTTTCCAGGGCATTGCGTACACGGAGCATTAGTGCCATCCTGGCACCCCTCCCTGCTGACTCTGCTCCTCTACGTGCTAGAGCAGCAACGATAAGCTCGATGTTTTTTCTGAAAGTGGCGATATCTCTTGAGCCTCCCTCTTGAACCGCTTGTGGTGGCGGGTCATGCATTCGCTGTACAGCAAGCCCCAATGCGGTAATGCCATACTCCTTGCCATCCCCCTGCGTCTCTATGTCAACGTCTGCTCCTGAGTCGAGCAGAATCTCAACACATGCTAGGTTGCCAAGAGCGCTGGCTACGTGCAAAGCCGTTCCGCTCATCTCAGTATTCCTCAAGTTTAGCTTTTCCGGAAACAGCTCCAGGAGGTACCTTAACATTGCAGCCTGGACAGCAATGGCGCTAGCGTCAGACACATATGGCTTGGCCATGAGGACGTGGCTAATAAGCGATGCACCAGTTTTCGAGTTGGCAATAAATGAAGGCTTACCGTATCTTTGGACGAGGTACTCGAGGCGATCAAGTCCATAATCCATCCTATAAACCGTCACCCCATGTATCATCTTGGCAAACGCTGTGAAACCGGACTCCTGGTCCGGACCTAATAGTCGATCCATATCTGACCCTACGGTCATCATCTCCGTGATCTTCTTAGCTCCTTCCAAGGTAGGGTTTCGCATCAACGCCCACGTAAAAGGCGTGGATCTGTCGTCTGATCGATCGTAAACACTCGCCCCTCTTGCAAGCAGTTCTTCGCAATATCCGGGCCACTCCTGTGTAGCAGCTGATTGAAGAGGTCCACGGCCCGCTTCACCTTTTAAATCAATGAGTTCCGCGTAGTCATTCACCAGAAACAGGAAGATATCACGCGCGTCAGAGTAAATGGCTCTCTGAAGTGCACTATACCCCCCAAAATTCTCCGGATTTGACAAGATTGGCAGTATTTCCACTCCAAGTGTTTTGAGATGTTCAACAAATAATCTGAATGCCACTGTATCGCCAGTGTAGACAGCATAGGAGAGTGGCGTGGATTCCGGTATACTCTCTTCACATCTCTGCGTCGGATTTGCTCCTTGCTGCAACAAAAATAAGCATGTTTGTTCTTTGGCGTGCTTGAAGCTTGCTCGATGCAAATATCTTCTGTCAAGCACTAGCCTCTGGTTTGCATCCATAGCCTTAAGAAGTAGCCGCGTGTAATTTGAGGGCGTGATTCCCTGAAATGGCTCCTTGAGAACAAGGTTCATCTTCACTTCTTCATTGCCTGTCATAAGGAAGCGACGCTGAAGCTGGATAGTATTTGGGGTGTCTGCAACCCCTAGCGACTCATTCACCAAAGAAGGGTAAAAGGAAACAGCTATTTCGAGCATCTTGTCGTGGTTCAGTGCGCAGAGTGTATTGAGAAGAGAGCAATAGTCCGCCGGGTTAATTTGGAGCTGATGTTCGGTGTGCGATTTGACTATAGCTTCAAAAAGGATGAGTCGGTTCTTGAAGACCGCCCACATCAACGGAAGCCCTGCCGCCAATGAGAACTTGTCGCTCCGATCCTCCACAGTATCCAGGGCTACTTCCGAAAGGCACGCTCCACGCTCAAGGTAGCGTGGGAGAAGCTCAACAGCATGCTCGTCATCCATCATAGATAGGCAATGGGCAATACTGAGGCCCTCGGTGCTGATATGATTGACTTGAGCTCCATGATCCAAGAGAAAAGCCGCAACCAGGGGGTTATTGGCACGCGTGGCATAGAAAATTGGTGTTTCGTTTCGCGAATTAGTGATGTTAACATCGGCCCGGGCCTCAAGGACTAGGTATTTCACAAGATCTAGATCCCCGACTGCTGAGGCGACGTGAAGAGCCCGCTCGCCAACGCTCTCGCTACCAATGCGAGCCTGCACCTCAAGGTCAACAAACGCATGGTCGGAAAGAATAGGAATCTTGATTCTTTCCAGATATGGCTCGATACGAACAATCTGTGGCTCTGACCGGCCCCAGGACATCTTCTGAGCCATGCTGCCAGCTAAATCTGCAAGTTTGGGATCAAGGGTCTTTAAGCTTGAGAAGCCTGAGCGGAAGCCAGCGAGAACGGCGTAAGTAGCCCATAGTCTCCTCGGCACAGATGCTTGAACTCGAGTTCCTGAAGACTCTTCCAGGGGACAAAACCAATACTGTGCATTTCCTTCAAGGGATTGAGCAGCAAGGGCAAGCCAGTCTATAGCAGCATGGTCGTCGACAATCGTTCCCAGGCCGAGAAAGTATGACAACGCGAGGTTAAGAGCTACCGGAGCAAGAATCTGAACCTCCGGCTGATCCCATAGTTGTAACCGACTGCGGCCTTCCTCAGCGCGAATGTAGTCATAAAGAGCCTCCTCAGTACCTGTGAAGTTCTCTACAATGTCTCGTGCCATGAGCGGACTCACTCTTCCTTTCAGATTATTCGCAACAGTAAGGAATGTTTGTAGCATTTTCTCTTTCAATGGGCGGGATCGGCGCATGTAGGAGGGATGAATAACCTAGGGAGGCGTCAAACTAGATCGTGCACAGGTTATGAGATGGCGTATATGAGCGACTTACCAATAGTCCAGGTATGGGCTGACTTTCCCAGTAAGAAGCATCGTAATTCATCTTTGTATCGAGATTTGTTGATCTACTCCTGTACAGTCAGCCAAAAGGTGGTATGAAAGGAATCAGTGATTCTGTACTCTGATGATATATTTTGTCCTTGTTGTGTTAGGAATGGTACAAGTTTCAAGATTGGCATCCGCGAAGAAGGTTGGCAAGGAAGACAGGCTGTAAACAGAGGAGCAAGCGGCAGCGGAAGCGAAGATTCGCTCCAGGATGCTACAGAGCGAATCGCAAGCAAGAGGGGACTATCCTGGTGGTTATCAGGATACAGTTTGTGCAGATGAATCACCTTAGCTGTATCATCGTTGGACATGCGATAGCTGACGCGAGTATTCAGAAAGCTTCCACCCGGAGGAATCCATCCGTAGGGACACCATATAGTCGCAGTTACCATACCAAAGGAGTATGTATCAACCAACTGCCAATCAATGTCCTTTTCCCCAAGAAATGCCTCCGGCGGCTGCCATGCTATTGTTCCTGTCGTGAACCTTGTCGAGGCATATGTTGAGGTCGGGGCTACACCGCTGAAGTCGGATATCTTTGCTACTACATCCCGCGAGGGGTGTTTACACAGAATAATATTTCCTGGCTTGACGTCGCCATGGACAAGACCAATGGAATGCAGGACGTGGAGACCACGAGCGATATCAAGTGTCAGGTTGGTCTTGCGCTCAACGCTTCCGTACGATCGAAGATGCTGCATTGCATTTTCGAGTGTATCTGAGCTCTAGCTATGAGCTTCATTTTACATCATGATATCAAGATTCCTGGGTTGGAAGGAAATACGTACCGTAAGTCGCGAGCTCTACGCCCAACGCTGGAACGACACTGTCACCGTCCCAGCCGACGAAAAGCAGCTTGCAAATATTCTCATGAGCACGCAGTTCTGGATGACAGAAAACTCGAAGCTCTTGCAGCAGCCACGCATGTATTCTCTCTGTACTTTCCCGGTCGGCGCCATCCGTATTTTCTGGCGCCTTATGATATCTCTTACAGGCAATCAATGTCCCTACCATCCCACCATGTTAGCCAAGTAGTCACATAAGGATCTCGAAATAGAATCTTATCATGTGTTGACGGAAACACTCACCAGCTGGACAATTCGGTGCCACATCCTCTTCCACTTGCAGCACTGATACATTGCTTGAGATTCCGTGGCCCAAGACAACTGACCGAGGTATAGTATTGCCATTCCTGGAAACAAACTGGCCTAATGGCAGGTCGTAGTGAGGAATGTTAAATTGAACGGCTATAACGAAGAATGAGAAGATATCTGGTGTAGTTCTTTCAAGAAAGAGTGATTCTTGTTCTCCGAGCGTGAGATCTGCGATCGATGTCAGGAGGGTAGGATCCTCATCACTAGGATCGCCACGGACGATAGAGGACAGCTGAGGCATCTCGGGCGATGGCGCTTCGACGCTTCTTGCAACAATGAGTGTGCTGGATGAGTGCTTTTATTCTTACCTGGAACGAAAATCTATGGTGAGGGGATAAACTTCAAGACTTAAAGCATTGGGCATAGAAGCGGCCAAAATGAGGCTACCTTCAGAGCGGGGTTGGGCGTGATAAAACGAATAGGTTCATTGTGTTGTTGTTAGTTCTAAGTTACATGTGCCTGAGAGGAGCATAGCTCCTTAAATAATATCCACATCCTAGCCACCAGTAGGTCGGACCACCTTAGCCACACTGTCTCAACACTCCCACTCGAGCTGCTGTTGGGCTTGATGTGCACGCCTGTCGAGCCTCGTTAAAACCCCAAAAACACCTTCGTGGGTGAAAACTACAGGGAAAGAGCTATCTCGACATG